>APFE031675432.1:3644-17731 GCA_000404065.3 Pinus taeda
TTCCATTTTTCCTATATACCATGAAGATTCGCCCATTTATTATACTTATAAATTTAGGGGGTGTTCTTAAAATTTTCCCTGCTTGAACCCACCTCATAGTTACTTGTTCTACCATAATTTACTTACTGCCTTCGCCATATGGGAGAGATGAAATTTTTCCTACCCCAACTCATTTATTCTATGAGGAATATGAGGGAGGTGAGAGAGTAACTACTATGAAGAAGAAAAAACCTTTGTTTTCCACAAGCTATTTCACTACTGTGCTACCTAGACCTGTTATACCTGTACCACTCGAATGAATCACTTAGAGGCCACTTCTATAGGCCTTTTAGAAGTATTGGATGGATAGATATATGGTGCTAAATTAGTTTAGAAAAACTTTTAGTTGCATGACATGATGGTTTATTAGCCCAAGAGGGTTTTAATTTCACTAAGATTGTTTCACTATACGAGATTGATTCTCAACATTTGAAAGAGACATCTTTGAATGGATGGGATTGTGGTTGAATGGCATTGAGCTGGTTCGATGGTTGGTTGATCACAAGCTCTACTATTGGCATTGACACAAGCCAATAGAATGCTAATAGAAAGAAACACCCCATTTGAGATGCTTTTTATAATTCACTAGAACCCAAAAGCGCCAACCCCATTGCGTAGGTGCCTTATGAGCATTGAATCTATAATGTCACCGTAGAATAGGCTGATCAGGCGAGAAATAGACCTTTTTATAGTCTTTTTTTCGTTACCATTATTACATATATAATATGACAACACTTCTCGTTAGAAGGACTAACTCACAAACCAACCAACTAAGAAAGGACAAGTGAGTGATTCATTTACAAATTGAAACTTAAGGACATTTAGTGACAACAACCACCTACTAAAGTGAGGAATCTTTGGGGAACCTCATTTTGATAGATGGGACAACCTTTTCATTGCTAGGACATATATTGTTGATGCCCAGACCCACATAGAGTATCTTTTCACACTCATCTTACTTTGGAGGGACTATTATTAGACCCTTCTAGTACTATCAAAAACCTACGATGATGGGATGGAGTACCAATCCTTCAGTATAACAAAAATAACACTCGGGGGAGAGTCTTTACAAAACTTACCTTGGATGGAGAGGCTCCATTTGGTGAGGTATTCCTAGTAGGCCCTATAGAATTAGATCTTTGGAGGCACTTCTAGAATATAATAGAAAAGGAGGAAAACCTTGAATTGTTTACTCATTTGATCGTTTAATGGCCACGGGAATTTGAATCACTCCATTATATCTTACCTTGGAAAGACTATAAATTTCCCTTAAAGGAAAGGAATGACTTTCTATGGACAAAACTAGCTACATGCCTTACAACATAATGAAAAGACCAAGTAAGATCAGTACAGGCTCTTATTGGACTTTATGCCAATGGGGAGGAGAGGAGAGAGCTTATCAAGGATGGATTGGATCATGGCAATTGGCAATCATGATACCTTACCACCTTATACCGCCTTTCAAATGCACTTTCTATTTACAGTCACCCCTAGTAACACTCTAATAAGGGAGGGAATCTGGAAGACCAGGAGAAGTGCCAGATTGGATCAGGTGATGTGGGAATTGAAAGAAATTCTCTCAGTCATACACTTGCGCTAATAGAATTTCCTTTTTGAACAACCAATATGGGCACCTAGACCCATGATAACCACATGTTCTAGTATAAGAAACACCCCCTATCAGATTCTTTTTCGAATTCACTAGAATCAAACTTTTTCCCCTCGTGCTTGAGGAGCATGAAATAAATCATTGAACAAGAAAGTTGATCTGGCTTCAGAACATATACCTTATATGATTTTTTTCATTTTTTTTTATTAAGTATATAATATGAGAGAGATATTTTTACTTTTACATGAATTACTGTACAATGCAACCAAAATAGGAATGATACCTTCTTCTTTCACCAACCTTGAACTTCACGACATGGAGTGCTGCCCGACAACCATTAATTCATGAATATTAATCAGGATCGAAATTAGACGTAACTTTATTTTATTACTCTTACTCTTACTTTTACCCCTGCCCTACCCCTAATCACATTCGATGGAAGGAAGGGAAGAAGAGTTTCATCACTACTGCACCATATATTTCATTTTTCGGGTCGGGTGGGATTAGACACCTTACCTTTCTATTTATACAACCTCAGACTGAAAATTTAACACTACATCAGCCAAGATTACCCCACGTAGGGAGGCAGGGGATAATCTTTTTATTTTACCTGCACGAACTTCTTATACCTCGAGGGAGCCGAGGAACTGGAATCACAAAGTGTTTAGGACAAGTTGAGCCTTCCTTATAAGTAGAAGCCATGGATGAAATTGGTTCATCACTAGATTGTTGGATCGGAATGTGGAATAAACATGGGATTTATAATCGCTTCATGAGAATAATTTTGAAGTATTGGATTGATGGCATGGAGAAACTTACCCCAGGAAAGAATGAGACCCATAAGATCAGGACCTATAGGAGACAAGATTAGAACACATTCTCTTGTTCAGACCATATACTTGCCTGAATTATATTCTCTCTACAATCCTACATTAGGTTGTACAAGCTTTAGGAGGAACTCCTAGAATAGAATAGAAGGAATTTCTTTAATCTTTGGATCGAAATCAGAATGAAGAGAAGAAAGAGCCCTTACCACCTTGGAGGGAAAACCCTTATATATCCCTGCCATATCTCTTAAAATCAAACCCTTCTGGTGGGAGTAAAACCTAAGTAGTCTAGAAAACAAACCCTATCCATGCATGATTTAGAATTGCATTAAGCATTCCAAAGTTGTTGGTGATCCTTAAACCATCACACGTTGAGACTTCCCTTTTCAAGTTGAAGTTTTCCCTTTTATGTGGGGTGAGACCTCCCTTTATTGGTTGAAGGTTTCCCTCTTCAAAACAATAGGAGCACTTCCTCTAGCAGAAGACTCCAGCTTCTTGCCAGTTTTGGAAGAGTTACGAGAACTGCACTAAGCGTTCGAGTGTTGGTGGCCATCCTTCAACCACCGCCCTTTATACCAACATTTCAGAGAGCACATTCAGCCTAGTGCTGCCATGCATTTTTGCACATTTTGTATTATAGCTCTCTTCTTGGACTCATACATACCCTTCGAATTATAAGGGGGGGGAATGTTTGATACACCTAATCCAAATGGGTTAGTGTGGAAGCTGAATAGACTAAGTAGTCCAAGAGACCTTGGGATGTGAATCCCAACAGTCACATAATGTACTATAAATGTATATCATTTGTCAATAAAAATTGTATTGCATGTTTTATCTTTCATATCTCTATTGCTGTCCATGTGTGTTTAACATTGAGAAACCCCTAGGGCACTTCTATTGTTTAGGGGTTACCCATCAAACTTGTGATTTCAATGAATTTGAGCCAGATTTAAGAGAAATTAGTCCAGAATAATCAACCCTAAAAGCTTCCAAAAATTCACACTAAAGACAGCTCGAAACTAGATGAGTTGTCTTTAATTTGATTGTTTGGAGTTTCCGATGCCAGAATCTGGTGGAAACAATTGTTGTGAAATCTTCATTTATGTTATTTAAACTACTTTTTTTACTGTATATATGGATCAACACCCTAGAAAACCCCTAGGGCACATCTATTGTGTAGGGGTTAACCATCAAACTTGTGGTTTCATTCAATTCATGCCGGATTTTAGAGAAATTAGACCAGAATAATCCACCGGAAAAGCTTCCAAAAAGTCGCACTAAAAACAACTAGAAACTAAAGGAGTTGTCTTTAGTGCGACTTTTTGGAGTTTCCAGTGCGACAATATGGTGGTAAAATATGTGGTGAAATCTTGATTTGCTTTATTTAAACTAATTTTTTTACAATATATATGGATTCAACACCGTGAAAAACACCAAGGGAACTTGTATTGTGAAGCAGTTATGCTTCGAACTTGTGACTTCAATGAATTCATGCCATAATTTAGATAAGTTAGACAAGAATAATCCACGAGTCCAAAAAGTCGCACTAAGGACAACTCGAAACTAAAGGAGTTTTCTTTAGTGCGACTTTTCAGAGTTTCTGGTGTCAAAATCTAGTGGTAAAATTTGTGGTGAAACCTTAATTTGTATTATTTAAACTAGTTTTTTTTACTTTATATATGGATTCAACACTCTCACAAAACCCCTAGGGTGCTTCTATTCTTGAGGGTTACACATCAAACTTGTGATTTCAATGAGTTCTTATCAAATTTTTGAGAAATTAGACTCGAATAATCCACGAGAAAAGCTTCGAAAAAGTCGCATTAAAGATAAGTTGTAGCTAAAGGAGTTGTCTTTAGTACGACTTTTTGGAGTTTCCAGTGCTGGAATCTGGTGGAAAAGTTTGTGGTGAAAGCTTGATTTGTGTTATTTAAACTAGATTTTTAACTTTATATATGGATTCAACACCTTGAAAAACCCTTAGGGCACTTCTATTGTGCAAGGGTTACCCGTCAAAATTATGATTTCAATGAATTCCTGTATGATTTTAGAGAAATTAGACGAGAATAATCCACTGGAAAAGCTTCCAAGAAGTCACACTAAAAACAACTCGAAACTAAAGGAGTTTTCTTTAGTGCGACTTTTTTGGATTTTCTCGTGCTAGAATCCTGTGGAGGCATTTGTGATGAAATCTTGATTTGTGTTATTTAAACTAGTTTTTTGACTGTATATATGGATTTATCAACCTAAAAAACCCTAGGGAACTTTTATTGTGCAGTGGTTACCCATCAAACATGTGATTTCAGTGAATTCTTGCCGGATTTCAGAGAAATTATATTGTAATAATCCACCGGAAAAGCCTCCAAAAAGCCGCACTAAAGACAACTTGAAACTAAAGGAGTTTCCTTTAGTGCAACTTTTTGGAGTTTTCGGTGCTGAAATCCAATGGAAAATTTTGTGGTGAAATCTTGATTTGTGTTATTTAACCTAGTTGTTTGATTTTAATATTATAAATAAATTTTTTTATTTCAAAATTAATATATAAAAAAACCAACATTTTTAAAGTAAATAACAAGTTGGTAATATATTTAAAATGTTTTTATATAATAAAACAAATAGAATCCCTATATTACAAATTTCCATTAAATTTTTAAAATTCAAATTTATATAAATAGTATTCTTAATTTTTTAAAAATTAAAATTTAAAATATATATAAAATATAGTTTTAATTATATTTTAAATAATTTAGCTTTATTTTCTTTTAAAGATTAATAAATAAAAAATTGGTCAAAGTAAATGACAATGACCACCATCAATATTATTGGGTAGAGAGACACATTCTACAACTCAGTATGACGGGATGGGTAAGTATGTCACGTATCCAATAAAATATTAATAAAAAAACTAATGTCTAAGTAATCATGGTGATAAAAACTAGGGATTTGATCTCTCTCGAGAGTTATATGGATCTAAGCTGGTATAATTTTGTCAACTCCGTTCTGTTAAGGTATTATGTGGTCAAAGGTCACTAGTTCCTAACTCCAATAGTGAAAACCCAACAATACTAAGGGCTATTGTGAGCAAGATGATGCTATTAGTGGGTGATTTTGACAACTTAGGGCTAAAGACAACTCCATATATTAGTTAGACAAGGTATTTTCCATCATTTCAAAATTGCTAAAAATACTAAAAAAAACCATTTAATCTATTTCATAATTTCCAAAATTACAAGAATCTTGTGGAAATATTCATATTGAAATCTTGATTTGTGTTATCTAAACTAGTTTTTTTACTATATATATGGATTCATCACCATGAAAAACCCCTAGGGCACTTCTACTATGAAGGGTTTACAAATAAAGTTGTGATTTCAATGAATTTGTGCTGGATTTTAGAGAAATTAGACTCAAATAATCCACAAGGAAAAGCTTCCAAAAATTCGCACTAAACACAACTCGAAGCTAAAGGTGTTGTCTTTAGGGAGACTTTTTGTAGTTTTTGTCTTTATTCTCAAATTATATTAAATATATATTACCATTAATATTGAACAAACAATTACATATTTTCTCGAAAAAAAATGTAAAAAAGAAAAATGTGTGGAAAAACACATTTGATTTAATATAAAATAATTTTTTTTATTTGATATTTAATTATACAAAAAAACCAAATATTTAAAAATAATAATAAAGTTGGGTAATATATTTAGAATGTTTTTATAACATTAAACAAAATAAAACCCTATAATTATATAACCTTTACATTAAAATTTTAAAATCAAAATATTTAAGAAAATATATTCCTAATTTTTAAAATAAAATTTAATATATATATATATATATATATATAATATATATATATATATATATATATATATCTTATATTAATATAATATATATATATATATATATATATAATATAGGGTGCCCTGCATACAACCGCATTAGATCTCAATTTCACAACCTTTGTTACAATACTCACCTCCCTAGCCTTTTACAATGCCAAAATTATAGTGAACTCGGGAGGCTTCTCTCCAAGCTTTTTGAGCATAGGAATAAAATCTTAAATCAAAATATAAATAATTTGTCTTTAGGTCCGATAGATCATTATTTGGTCTCAGCGGACATTAACCATCATCATCATCATCAAAATATAGTTTTAAGTATATTTCGAATAATTTAGCTTTATTTTCTTTTAAATTTTAATAAATAAAAAATTGGTCAAAGTAAATTACTATGACCACCATCAATATTAATGGGTAGAGAGGCACATTGTACAACTCAGTATGAGGGGATAGGTATGTCACGTCTCCAATAAAATATTAATAAAAAGGTTAATGTCTACCACGTCTCCAATAAAATATTAATAAAAAAATTAATGTCTACCGGAAAAAATGAAAATAATCATGGTGATAAAAACTACAATACAATTCAATAAAAAGAATCAATATTATTGGGTAGAGGCACATTCTACAACTCATTATGAGGGGATGGTTAAGTATGTCACGTCTCCAATAAAATATTAAAAAAAAAATTAATGTCTACCTAAAAAAATGAAAATAACCATGGTGATAAAAACTACAATATATATTTTAATTAAATATTTGTAAAATAAATCTTTGAAAGGAAAACCATATCTTATGGATATACTAAAACCTTTAGGCATAAACATTTCCATCTAAAAGTTGTAATATTTGAAAATATGAATTTGATATAGTTTTATTATAAATTTTGTTATGGTGCCATGTAAAAAACATCATTAAATTTAATATTACTATTAATATTGTTAGACTTAGGGATTACATCGAGCTAGGCCCATGATAGATAGGAGTTTAGATAGATCTAAGATGGTATAATTTGGTGAGCCGTGTTTTGCTAAGGTATTTTGTTTTGAAAAGGTCACTAGTTAGTAACTCCACTATCAAAAAACCAATAATGTTAAAGGCTAGTATGTGAGTAAGCCCATGCAATCAACCAGTGATTTTGACTACTTAAATGCCTTTGGGTTTCCCCTACCAAGAAAACAAAAAGCTATCATATAATTTCCAATTAATTTCACCTATTCAAAACAAAAGTAGAGTCTAACCATAGATGAAATGGGTCTTTGACCTAGAGATTGTAACTTCTTGTTTAAAATATATTTTTGAATGCATAATTGGTTTCATTACCTTTATTAGTTAAACAAAGCCTTCTACATAATTTCAAATTCCTAAAAATATTATATATAAAAGACCATTTAATCTATTTGCTAATTCCGAAAATGACCATTTCAGCTATTGGTTAAAGAAAAGGGTTTCCACTATCTCGAAATTCCAAAAACAAGATATAAAACAAAGGTTGGTTAGCCCTAGTTACAACTAGTAGTAAAAAGTCTATATGGTGGAGTCCCATAATAATAAGAGGTGGTGTTCTTCTCTCCTTCTGTTGAGAAAATTTGTAATGAGTAGTGGTTATTGACTAGTGATAGCATCGCAGACTAGTGACTCTGTTTCCTTCCATCTGCTGAGCTTCTGAGCTTGGTTTCCTCAAACTTCTGTAAGCTTCTTGCATTAATTCAAATTTCTAAGAGTTTCCCTAGTTCATCAGTATGCATAGACAGGATTTTACACCATTATATGGAAAAAATTGTAAGTGATTTATGTATTTTTATTTTGGCCTTCAGAGCCGCCTTTCGATCAAGCTTTTTGAAGGTACAACAGTAGTAACTATATTCGAATATGAAGCAGCTAAGACAAGCGTGAGTTATTTTATCTCCCTCATTGTGTTAGTCTGATGTGAAGGACTGATTTTTTGTTTTCTTTACCGTGAATTGATTTTAATGACTTTCAGTTGGAATTTTGAATTCAAGCTATGGCTTGATGTTAAAATCATGTAATTTATTTTATAGAATATTGAGATTTACAGATCTGTTTTCCTAATCTATTACATATATTTTTTTAATTTTCTAGATATTTAAAACTAGTTATTGCGATTTACTTTTATAGAATTAAATAAACCATATTAACTTGTTTTAAAATTTAGTAATTTAAAAAATGATGTGATAGCATATCTCTGAATAACTCTACACTCAAAAGCTTCTATTCAGATAGATCTTTGAATAATTTTACTTACCAAACATTTTATTCAGTTCAAAACACTTTAGTAATTTAAAATATTTTGTGATAAAAAATATCTAAGTAACTTTAGACACAAAAGCCTCTCTATTCAATTGGATCTCTGAATAACTTTATTCACAAAACCCTTCATGAAAGTTATTCAATTGGTTAAGTGAATGTGATGTTGCGCAACCTTTAATGTAAACAAATAAAGGGCATGCAACAGTATCTTAATTAAGCCCATGCAACAGTAAGATGGCGGAACGTTCCCGGCGGCGGATTGCTCCAATAACGACAATGTAGCATGTTGCATTTAACGGGGAATATTGTGGATTCGCAGTTAAATCGGATTGAAGAATATTTTATCAGCGTTGCGGATGCGAAGTTAAATCGGATGTTGGATTTTGCATCCTTTTTATCATCGTTGTTAATGCAATGTCTAGAGAAGGAAGCTTGTTTTCTGTGCCCATTAGAAAAAAGGTCGGATTTCTGTGTTTTTGAGGCCATGCATTTATTAACCATCCATTGCATTTTTTTTATGTTCGGTAATTTACCAGAAATAATTTTATGTAGTTCTCCATGTTGTTTCTTAATATTGAATTTTTGCGAGTAATATTTGCTGATATTTTTGTTGCTACTGGAACTTCAGAATCACTGCGATGGCGTGATGGTACCTTTTTTTGGTTTTCATACATCATTTATTGTTATATTTGCTGACAATTTTGTTGCTACTGGAACTTCAGAATCACTGAGATGACGTGATGTTCTTTTTTGTTATTTGGTTTTCATAAATCTATTTATTGTTATATTTGCTCACATTTTTCTTGCTACTGGAACTTCAGAATCACTGAGATGGTCGTATGGTTTTTTCTTTAATAGTTTTCATAGATTATTTATTGTTATTTAGAGATCTATTATCTTTATAACCTTCTTTCTTAAATTTTTTAAAGATATCTTGGAATAACCATTCCATAACCATTCCATAGGGCACACTCTTGTTCATAGGGGGGTATAACCATTCCCTGGAATAAATTTGAAGGTGTATTACAAAATGTTTTTGTAACAGTATGCAATGTGTTGGTCAATGTTGTAGAAGTGCAACGTAGAAATTAGGAACTGCAATATGCATTTCATGAAGAATCATCTTTCCTATTGTAGATTCTACATTTTTCTCTTAAAACTGGAAATGTTCCAAAATCTATATATCTTCAAGTTTTTGTAATAAGATGGTTTCTTTCAAATATATTTCTTGTAAAAATAGGATGTGAGATTGCATTAAATCATTGTTCCTTAGTAGATCATTTATATGTGTTTGTAAGTTGTGGGTTTTTAGGGAGTGTTGAGGTATATGCATTTGTTTCAATGGATGGGTAATTATAGTGGAGTTCCCACTTTGTATTTTTTTTTAGATGTTCTATTTCAAGAGAAATTTTGGACTCTTGTCTAGAATTGGTATTGGATAAACAATAGAAAGTAACTTGTTATTATTATGGGTAGTTAAATGTTACAATTTCAAGGTGTTTTTGCCCTACATGTTCTATTTAACTGTTGCACCTTTATGTTGGTTGAAAGACATGGGTTATATCAATTTGACACATTTTCCTCTGGCCCATCCCGTTAGATTTGTTCTTATTTATCAGTCCCATGTTACTCTTTTGAAACTACAGTGACAATTTATAGTTTGTGTATTATAATATTGTCAATTGATTACTTCTTCTCAACATTTCTTATTACAAACTTGAAACCATTCTTCCTTTATTCTTTGTTTTATCTCAAGAATCAACTCCCACTATAGTTGCAATTCCAAATAGTTTCTTTTCACAGTTCTATTTTTATTTGGCTTACAACCTTTACTTTTAAAAATAACATACTCATTGTTAGAATGCATAGTTCATGCTTCAATTTTTTTTATAATGTTCTTGTTGAGTATTTTTGTCCAATCTTTCTAGTTAGTTATTAAATTCTAATTCTATTATTTTTTGTGATTTCTTATTTCATCTAGTGCAATCTAGTAGGTGAGCTGGATCCTATTTTCTCTGGAACCTTCTTCCCACCTTTATAGAGCACACACACACAAACACACACACACACACACACACACACACACATATATATATATATTGCAGTTCTTAATAGATTATGGGTAAACATCTGATTATCTAGCCAGAAAAGCTTTTTCTTAAAAGCAAATGATTATTGAAAGCTTGATTAGAATTGGCTTATAAGGAAAATGGAGAACCTTATTCACCACTAGTGTAACTATTGGTTATCAAGATGGGTTTGACTAGTTCTAGTTAAAACAGTTTTAGAAGCACAACATGTCTTCTGGTAAATACTATCTTTGATCCCTGGGGGCATTCTTTACAAGATTCAGTGGATCTATTTCTAATTCATATGGTATGGTAGTAGGGAGAAATAAGGGTTGCCTTTGGTTAAGTGGAATAAATTTTCTCTCCCAAAATCCCAAGGTGGCTAGGTTTTCAAAAAAATATTATTATTTATGCCTTGGTAGCCAAGAGTGTATGGAGGATAATAAACTCCAATGGATTATGGACAAAGGTTATTTGATCAAAATCTATCCAGCGAGATTGTTTGAGGCGTCCAAATCCCAAAAAAATGTTGGATGTTTTAGAAAGCTCTTATTGATGCCCTTCCATCAATTCATTAACTATTTTGTTGGAAGGTTGGTAAAGGTGTCCAAGTGAAACTCCCACTTGACCCATGGGTGGGGTGCACTGAGGTATATAATTTCCCTGATCATATGATAACACGCATTCAGGCCAATGGATATTACACCTTATCTCAAATTGTAGATCCACTAGCTTAAACAACATATCTATATGAAGATAAATATACATCTCCATATCCTCCGAATTTCTAAGACATTACCTTGTCCAATTTCATATCCATTAGATCTTGGGAGTATAAGGATAATCTAGTGATTCAATTTTGACCTGATCCATACCTTCATTTAGAGCTCAAGAAAATGATGTTCTAGGGATCTTCTCTAACTAATAGTTATCCATATGTTCATGAAAACTGATGTAGATGCTTTGGTTCCAGGTGACCCACTCTTTTCACTAGGCAGGAAGGTTCAGATTCTTCTCCACTGAAAATGAATATCTTCATCTGTTTCAAAATTATAGTGAGTGTGGGATCTTATGATGCAAATCTAAATGTCATGCAAAACTTCTTAGATACTATGTCTCAATCTCTTGTCTCTCTCCTAGTCTCTTCATGAACATACCAACTCCTTGGTCCAACATCTAGAGTGTGAATGACTTGTGAGTCCACTCATGCTTGGGAACTTGCTTGGATAGATGATCACTCAAACTATTTCTTGGAGATATGGATTATATCCAACCCAATAGCAACAAGAGGTCGGAATGATGACCAACCCCTCAACTATCGTACAGAGGTTTAGGCCCCAGCGATTATACCTTCACACCTTTCTTGGACAGATGAGGATTACTCCTTTAGGGAACATTATATTATCTAAGCGAGCATGGATGTTTCGGAGCTCAAGGTTTCGGTGATACTAAATATAGTATAATAGGCTGTGATGAGCTGACAACTAATACTGTTGCATCTATGATGAGCCGTCACCAAATAAAGGAAAGGGGAGCTATTATCCGGGTCAGGAACTAATGGTACACACAGCTATTTCTCAACCAACAACTCTGGTCGTGTGAGCCGAGATCTAAGGTTAGTGATGGAGACGCAGTTTCTTATCCATCACTAGTAGCATAGCTAGAAGTAGAGGTAGATGCAGCTGACTAAGCAGTAGACCCAACACCAGTAGATGTAGAGTAATATGTTTAAGCAAGACGAGTAGCATAAGTAACATAAGAAATAGAAGTGCTAGTAGATCAGTAGCAGTTGTTTGCAGCAACAACAATAACAAGAGAAGAAGAGGTAGCCAGAATTTAAGATCGAGACCCATTATCAATAGCTTACCCACCACTATCTTTCCTGGTATCTATTCTCATCCCAGCTTCCCTTCACGTAGTTCCATCTTGAGTTTACCCAGCGCTAGGAGAGGTAGATTCAGTAAATGTAGAGTCTGTTGATTCTGCTAATTAAGAAAGTGATCCAATTGATTCAGAAGCGATTGACATGGTTCCCATACCAAAGGTACCAAAGTCAGTTAATCCATAGCCAGTGAATGATCTAGTACCTTACATAGTTCCAGTCTACTAAGCTTCACCTCTTTACCCAATGGCTAAGGTAAAGGCAGTTGGACACCCAACAATAGAAGTACTAATTAATCAGTCAATGGAGATTACAGAATATCCACTTATACCTGATCGAGATCTAGAACGAGAAGAATATCAACTCGAAGCACCCTACGCAGCGTCGGTCTATCCAATACCATCATCTAACCCAACAACACCAGCAACAAATCATGTTTTGTGCCATCATCCATCTCTTGACCAGAATCATTGTAGATAAAATATCTACTTATACCTTGGTGGAAGAACTCCATTCTCGTCATTGGATCATCCTAGAACGCTCATACACCTAACTTGTTATTAGTACCTATTCGGTGGTGGTTGCTAGTACCTATTAATCTAGGCATAGGCAGGGGAAGGAACAAAGCTATAAGCGAAGGGATTGTAAACAAGTGATTCAGTTAATCCAGTAGTTGATTCAGCAACCATTGAAGCAGTTGAAGATACATAAATGCTGAACAAAGATTTGATCTACAACAATTATTTCAGATTGTTCGGTGCCGCAAAGTCTTATGATATTTTTGAACATTAAATGTGCAGAAATTAATTCCTCTGCAACCGACTTATTTCCACCGAGAAATACATCACCGCCTCTTCTGCAATAAATACAAAGATAAATATCAGCAGATATTTTGCTTACTTTATAGTTTAACTTCAGATATTTATTTTCCTATAAATGTAACGCACAGGAGTTCTATTTTCAAGAGCAAGAAGGTGTAAGAAGAAAAGAACAGCAGTTCTGTTTTCAGTGTGAGTGTAAGGAATTTTAGAACAACAGTTCTGTTTTTGTACTTTGAGAGAAAAATAGAGAAAGTTAGAAGAACATAGTGAGTCTCTTCTGTAAATGCACAGCAATGCTGAACCTGCGAATTTTTGAGTTAGAGAAAATCGATTTCTGGAACTGAAGTGTTCCTCTTGTAACAACTTAGTTTACTGTATCAGTTTTGGTTATTGTTCATGATTACAAGTTTACTGTTTTGCTGATTTTCAGTTGCTGTTATACTAAGAGTCAAAAACACTTTGATTTTACTCTGCAAGTCTATTAGTGATTTTAATGCCAACTTGTTTTAGTTGTTGTAACACCAAAGCGTCAATTTTCTTAAAGTGACTTAGCGTCAAAAACGTGTTGTCGTTACACCGAGTGGCTTGACGTCAAAACTCGCGTTGCTGCTGTTAGCGCTTGGAATTCACCTAGGCTGAGATAGACAAACTCCCAAGGCTACATCAAACCATTTCACCTCGTAGCTAGCCCTACGAGGTATGAGAAGGCTCTCTCGGGTCAAAACTC
>APFE031675436.1:0-10744 GCA_000404065.3 Pinus taeda
TAGAACTGTATCGATACTGCGACGACAAAGAGTATCACCGACGATCACGTAGTCTTTCTCTTGGTATCGAATACGTCGTTGTTCGGAGCGTGAGGTATTAGACCTATATGTTTGTGTCTAGAGATAGATGATTACATCTTCGTACCATGGATTGCTTGAAGATATCAGAAACAAATTTTCATCGACGATTGCTTCTTCGAATGTTGCATCGTTGGATGATGATGGGAGATCACATAGTAACCCCACTAATACCAGGGCTTTCTTTGATTTGGATTTTTTGAATTCTAGATCAAACTCTTGTAAAATCACTATCCATTTTCAATATTTGCCCTCGAGCAACTGTCGCGACAATGTATAAGTCATGGGGTTGCAATCTGATAAAATGGTAGTTTTTCTTAAGAGGATGTAGTGTAGAAATCTCTGTATCGCTTGAACAACTGCTAGGGCTAGCTTTTCAACATAGGAGTATTTCATTTCCATATCATTTAAGTTTTAGCTTAAATAATATATAGGATTTTCAATTCCATTATCCTCTTGAACTAAAACCATTGCTATGGTTGTATCTGCTACAGCCAGATACAGGTTAAAGTCTTTTTGATAATCAGGAGCATACATTAATGACGCTTTTATTAGAGATTGCTTTAAAGCATAAAAGGAAGCTTGCGCGACCCGATCCCAAGTGAAGGGTACTTATTTTTTCAATAGACAAGTATAACCTTTAGCTAGTTCGGCGTAATTTTGAATGAACCTCCTAAGGAAGTTTGCTTTCCGTTGGAGTTTCTGAATCTGAAGCAAGTTTGAAGGTGGAGGAAAATCAATGATTGCCTGAACCTTACATGTGTCGAGACGAATCCCATCCTTTGAGACCACAAAGCCAAGTAAACGACCAGAACTGACACAAAACACACATTGTTTCCAATTGAGTCGTATCTTGTAGTGTCGGCAACGTAGAAATATCGCTCTCAAATGTCGCGGATGATCGGTTCGCTTTTGCAAATGAGCTAGAAGATTTTCGAGATATGGTTGAACGATGTTCTTGACGTCATGGAAAACATAGTTCATTGCTCTCTGAAAAGTTTCCCCTGCGTTCTTTAAACCAAAGGGTAGCTTGCGATATGCGAACGTGCCCCGTGGACAAATAAATGCAGTCTTTGAATGGTCTTGTGGGCGGATATTTATTTGATTATACGAGGAAAATCCATCCATAAATGAAAATATTTCACATCTGGCACATTTGTCAATTATCTGGTCAATAAAGGGTGTAGGGTAGTTGTCTTTTAGACAAGCTTGATTTACATCCCTATAATCGATGCACACTCTAATAATTCCTTGTTTCTTCATTACAGGAACAATATTCGATACCCAATTGATCAAAGGAACTGGGTAAATAAAACCAGCATGGAGGAGTTTTTCAACTTTTGCCTTAATGGCAACGACTTTCTTGGGGTGCACCTTCCGTAGCCATTGTTGTACTGGTTTGACATCTAGATACATCTTAATTTCATGTTCAACTATGTTCGAGTCAATACCTAGAATTTCATCATATGACCAAGAAAAGATATCTATAAACTCGTGAAAGAGAGCACTATATATTTCCAGTTCTCGAGAAGAACAAGATTTGCCGACATGAATATTCTCTACAACATCTATTTTGGTTGAGATTTTTATGGTGGTAGTCTCTTCAATATTGGATAGGTTTCTCTTGGAATCCACCATATTTATAATATTCGTCAGAAAGTCAAATACTGAAGGATGGTCTAGGTTGCTGGAATTATCTTCTTTCTGGTTCATAAGATGGGAACGATGGTGGTAATCGTCCGATGGTGCCCCGTCAATCATCATCGATTGAGTGATTCCTTCAGCTGTAGAGTGTACTTGTGACCAAGGATCTGAAGGGGTGCCATATTCCTTAGACCTATCTATCCAAATGCTTGATGAGCATTGATACAGGTTTGCCTCCCATGCTGAAAACATTGATTGCTATAATATTTCTAGTGGGGATAGAAGTAATACCTGCAGATTATCCATTTTAACATCGTTTTTTGACATCTTTTGAAGCAAAGGGATGTTATGATCATGTTCACCCCTAGAGGGTGTGAGCTCCTTAGTTTTGTCGAAGACCCACAAGTGCTGATATAATACCTATTTCATATCGGGTTGAATGGGAGGAGGAGTGGATATAAGGGGATGAATGGAATTAAATTGTGCTACTATCCCATGATTTCCTGTTTCTAAAAACTTCTCCATTCGATGTGAGATGATGATAGTAGGAGCACCTGCCCTAATTTCTTGCAGTGTATGTTTGGTTATTTTGCTTAAAGATCATATAGAACTCCTAGAAGCCCATTGTGATAGGGAAACTAAGAGAACCTGCCTTGACTGGAGGTCCACCTTGGTAAAATATTAGGAACCATGCAGTCCATTAAGCATATCATCGACTACTAGGATAGGAAATTTGTACTTGATGGTGAGCTTCTCAAGGGCCCTAAAGTCTAGACACATTCACCATTGAATGGAATTAAATTGTGCTACTATTCCATGATGGATTTTTTTTTAAACTTCTCCATTTGATGTGAGATGATGATAGTAAGAGGACATGCCTTGAGTTATCCTAGTCTATGAGTGTGGTCATTTTGCTTAAAGATCATATAGAAGTCCTAGAATTCCATTGTGATAGGGAAACATTTGTGCCACCATTCGACACCAAGGAAAATGTTGCAACCACCCATTTCAATGGAAAAAATCTCAGTTTTGGAGTGATAATCACGCATTTGAAGCTTACTATTTTCACAGTATCCTTCAAATTTCATGGTCCCCCCATCAGTAATAAGGACTTGGATATTAGGTACCACGCTCACAAAATAATGAACCTCTTATGCTACTCTCTTATGGAAAATGTTATTTGTGTTTCCACTATCAATAAGCACCACTATTTGCCGATGTTTAATAAAACCTCAGATTTTGAGAGTTTGGGGAGAAAAGATGTTAGCCATGGCATGGAGTGAGATGATTGTCTCATCTCGTGTAGCTAGATTATTAGTGTCGAAGTTAGTTAGGGGGTCATCCTCTTCCTCCTCAGTCACTTTAGTGTACGGAGCTTTATTAATGGAATTGTTTTCAGTAACATCAATTTAAAAGAATTTTGGTTCCTCGCATTTATGTCCCGAAGAGTATTTTTCATCAAAATAATGGCAAATTCCTTGTTTCCATCTTTCAGACATTTTTGTCGGAGACACTTTTTGAACCTTAAATGTTTGGGTGTGTCCCATAGCTGAGGTGGGATGTGCCCATGTGATGAAATTTGTACGATTGGATTGGGCATTTAAATCCACTTCTACCTCTAAGGCCTTTTTGAATGCTTCCAACCAAGTAGTTGGGTGATGCATTCGGACATGGGCTTGGATAGCTTCCTCAAAGCCACTGATGGAACATTCCAAGTAAAAGGCTTCTCCTAGTCCAAGTAAAGAGCTCCCACATTTATTTTAGTGTCATATTCCCAGATATTGTTAAGGAAAAAATATTGTTCCTTTTATGTCACCCATACCGCCTCGTTAGATCCATCAATTTTGTACATGTCTAGCTTGGGTGTCCGGTGACTAAAATATTGGTGACCTCCATGGAAATGAATTTCATGGCTCAATTATCCTTCTACATGTGCATGAACACTATGTTCTTTCCTTATGGGTTCATGAGATATAGTGGATCTGACCTGTACATATATGATAAAGCAAATATACCCAGAAATAACAAGAGATAAATAGATAAACTTGATATCTTTATTAATATCAACCCTTGAGGTAGGGTGACACCATACAATCACTCCTTAATGAAGGAGAACAATCCACAAGAAATATGCTTTTAAATACAATAATCCTTGACATCTCTTAGTGGGGAGTCTCTAACCTCTATATAGGTTTCATACATACAATACCATGGGTCATTACCATGGGTCCGTCAATACCATGTATCTAATACAATGCGCTTCCTAACTACTTGTGGTTCCTTACATGATGGAGGTTAACCACTTTAATTATTAACTATGGCCCATCACATTATTACATTATTCCCTTGGGTACCTCCCTCTGTACCCTATAATATCCCCCCTAGGTATACTACATTCCACCGCCCTTAGACATGTTTCATCCCCAAAACATAAGAAGAACACAAATAATAAGATCTACTCAAAAGAGTAGTCCACTAGTACCATGCACGTGCATCTAGCCATCCTAGAGACAGGTGATTACTCAATCTATCCCGTGCCTTGCTCACTTGAGCCAGGAGTTGATCCTGGCAGTTCCTCTATGTTGATGTGATGATGTTGGATCTTTGCACCTCTCTATCTATCGTGCAGGGGTTGTTGTCCTTGTGGCTAATTTTTTGCCATATTGTTGGTTTTTATATGGTTCGCAAGCCTTGGTTAATCCACCTTACATTCCTTAGGCTAGACCTTATGTTTATCTTGGTTAATCTACTATTCCTGGTGGATATGGCTAGATCCAATTCGATAACTATCAATACCCTCAAGGTATAACCCTAGGAATTGTCTAGCTACCCTTGTAGCAACAACGACAACCATCGGAGGAGCAAGGGAAACCTTCGCAGCAGCAAGGGAAACCATTACAACAACAAGGGAAACTATTACAACTGCAAGGGAAACCTTTTTTGCAGTCGCAGTAACCTTTGCAGTTGCAAACTCACTTTGTTCAACAATCCTCCCAACCTTTGTCCTCGCAAGGGCAACCTTTGTAGTAGCAAGGTCAACCTTTACGACAGCAAAGCCAACCTTTGTAGCAACAAGGTCAGCCTTGGTAGCAGCAAGCTTTATATGTGTATCAACAAGGTTAGCCCTTGCAAGGTCAAGGTCAACCCCTGCAGTAGCATGGCCAATCTCCCTACATCAAGGATCAAGAGGTCTAGTAGCGTTATAATATGTACATCACGTACAATGCTTATAAGCGGCCTATGACAGGGAAGTATCATGGGAAAGCATTGCAACAAAAAGGGCAACTATTAAAACTGCAGGGGAAACCTTTTCCGTAGTCACAACAACTTTTGCAGCTGCAAAATCAGTTTGTTGAACAGTTCTCGCAACCTTTTCCCTCACAAGGCCAACCTTTGCAGCAGCAAGGTGAACCTTTACAACAGCAAAGTCAACCTTTACAGCAACAAGGTCAGCCTTGGAAGAAACAAGCTTTATATGTGTATCAGCAAGGCTAGCCCTTTCAAGGTCAAGGTCAACCCCTGTAGCAGCATGGCCAATCTCCCTACATCTAGGATCAATAGGTCTAGAAACCTTATAATATGTACACCATGTACAATGCTTATGAGCAGCCTATGATAGGGAAGTATCAAGTGTACCCTAGACCTACGGTGATTTCAACTCTCTCGCCATGGATTTCCTCACTCATTTCTAATTGTCAGTTCGGTATGAAACTAGCACTCATTTTCTTATGTCCCTTAACAAAGAAACCATGACCCACATTTTTGATCATATCCATGAATGTAGACGTCAGCGTTGCCTCATCAAGTTTGAGATTATTGATCAGTTGTTGACCGAAAGGTTCACGAAATCATTTGTCAAAAAAAATTCTAAAGACATAACTATGGGTGGATGTGTTACTGAAGACAATGCTATCACCCATGCGTAGTATTTAAACTTGGTCTATTCACAATCTGGAATATTGTATGAGATGTTAGCTAATTATTTGAGACCATCATTAGGTCTGACAACAGTAAAGTCGCCGAATACACCACTTGACAATGTAATTGGTTCCATGTCTTAGACTTGCGTGAAATCGTCTTCGAAGTAGACATATGTCTCGAACAATAGTTCCAATAATCCCTCCAACAATTTATCCAGTCGTGGCAAAACCTCTAAGGTACATGTTGTCCAGTCTACCGCAGTAGATAAGACCTCTAAGTGTAAAAACAAGGGCAAAGGTAAGGCTGAAGTCGATGCCCAAAAACAGGACCCTCCTAAATCCTTTGTTGATGATGCTTCTAGAAGAAAGCCGAAATATCCTTGCCTCATCTGTGAGGAGTATCATTACACTAAGGATTGTCCGTGATGATGTGAAGTTAGTTTCTTACTAAAAGTGAATCTGGTTATCCTAAAAGAGCCCTTTCCACCATAGCAGACTGAGTTGGCAGACCAACCTCAGTCTTCTGCTTCCTCAGGTTCCCAAGTTTTCATGATGCAAGGTTCATCACCTATCTCTATCACTACTTGAACTAAGGACTATCAAACCATGTCTAAGCAGACCATGGAGAAATAAGCCACCAATAATACTTCTACTTCTACTCCATTTAGTTCTGTTCTGCTCCATATCGAGCACCGTAATAGTGAGTCTGTCATCCGGCCACCTCGCAAAGGTGTTATTTGGAAGTCATCTTTTAATCTGAACACTAGAGCTATGTGTTAGGGTCCCACCCTAACCCCCTTATCTATGTAATGGGACCACGTCATAGTCAAGAGTCAATAAAGCCCATATTAATAATTGTAAGTGGTTAATCCGCAACTAATAAAGGAACCGCAGTTAGTTGCAAATGGGCCGTAGTATTAGATAGATGGTATTAGTAATACGCGGTATTGGCCCGTGGTATTACACGTAGGAGTCATATATAAAGGAAAACTCCCTGCGAGGAGCATCATGTCTTATTTTTGTAATTGAGCTCTGCTCTATTGGAGGTTGCCCCCTCGAAGAGGCAAGTGAACATTACTCACTGAATAATAAAATCATTGCCATTCTGTGTTCTGGGTATCTTTTCTTCGCATATTCTGTGTTCTCGGTCTCTTTTCTTTCCATATTCTGTATTTGGGTATCATTTACAGGTTAAGAGCATAACAAGTGGTATCAGAGCACTTTCCAGGGCCGATAGGATCTCCATTTAGTAGCAATTTTTTTTTTTTTGCTCGAGACGTGTTCCGGCGTCTTTAAATCACGGGATCTGTCCTTGAGCGCATAAATTTGCGAATTTGGGGAGGCATGCATGCAGGAAATACAAGAGGTGGCCACGTCTGTTGGACTCCCTTGTAACCCCTGTGGGTACCCCTTCGAGTAGTAGCGCATTAGACAGAACCGCACACGGATTGTCTTCCATGTACCCTCTGGGTATATCAGAAGCCCCATAGGCTCCCTGAAAACCTCGCCATAGATAAACCAGCGACCGTCTTGCGGCTACAGTACACCTTGAATAGCAGACGGAGAGATTACTCGCCCGTACGATAGGGTAGTCGGGTGGTATGGCTAAGGGTACGGTCGACCCTCCTTAGTTAGAGCCCTGAAACATTGGGCCGATTACTACTGCCAGACCCAAATGTATATTGTGATCTGTAGCACCTGACACTCCTCAAGACCCTAGTTCCTTTTTTAATCAGCATCTCTTCCAGATCCGCTTGAGCAAAGGAGTGCAACAACAGCAGACATCGGTCCCAAACAGCCAGTTCCGATCTATTAGATTCATCAGATCTGCAGAAGCAGTCAGTTTAGCCGTCCAGCGCTACCCGAGCAGCCATTCAGATCTCTCAGATCCACCAGACCAGAAGCGTTGTGCAGGGTTCCTATACCAGGGTATAATTGTCGCAGGGCTTTTGGCTGCATTGAAATTTTGAGGATTTGGCGACTGCAGTATTGATCAAGAAGGAGTAAAACTCCGTTAGGAGTAAAAAAAAAAAAATTCTGAGATGTTCTGGGACGCTTATTGGAACGTGCATTAGCAGCCCAATACAATCGCCCAAATTTCCCCGCTAAACGTCGTCTCCCACAGGCGCAGAACACGACTCAAACACTTATGGTCCAAAAGGTGTCCCCTGCGGACATAGCCGTAAGAAGGAAGCAAGGACTATGTTACTACTGTGATGAAAAATACTCCCCAGGTCATAAATGTAAGGAGCCCAAATTCTTTCAAATAGATGCCACTGACTACAACTCAACAGAGGAATATCCTCCACTTAAGGAACATGAGCCGCTAGAGGACGATAACCAACAGGACAATGTCTCTGACGAACTAGTTATTTCGTTGCATGCCTTGGCAGGGATTTCTTCCCCTCAAACACTCAAAATCAGAGGGTTTATTAAACATCGCCCAGTAGTAGTTTTGATTGATAGTGGAAGTACACATAATTTCATCCATCAAAAAGATGCAGAAACAGTGCATTGCTTTGTACGAGCAGTTTCTAACTTCCAGTTCAAATTGCAGATGGAGACACAATGAAATGTGAAGGCCGTTGCGAAAATGTCAAACTTGAAATGGGGGATTATCAGTTGAAAACCCACATGTTTGCCATAAATATGGGGGGTTGTGACATTGTCCTCGGCGCTGACTGGCTCCGTACTCTTGGGCCAATCACAATGGATTTCCAGGAGTTGCATATGAGTTTTAAGCAGAACAACCACACACATACCCTCCGAGGACTCCAGGTAGGAGCCCCCTCTATCATAAGCTTGCATAGGATGGAAAAATTGTTAAAAAAGGGCAATCATGGAGTGGTAGCTCAATTTAATGCCATCCTGGGAGTCGAAACCAAGCAGCCGCCACTTCATCCTTAGATGCAACAGATTTTAAACAACCATCTGCCAGTCTTTGACAAGCCTCATGGGCTTCCACCCTCATGAGGGGAACATGATCATAGCATCACCTTGGTTCCAGGGGCCCAACCCCCAAATGTGCGCCCATACAGATATCCATTCACCCAAAAGAACAAAATAGAAAAAATCATCAAGGAACTTTTGGAAGCAGGGGTCATTCGTCCCAGCATCAGTCCTTATTCATCCCCAGTGGTTATGGTGCTCAAAAAAGATGCTGAGTGGCAGATGTGTCCTGAATTCAGGTTCCTCAATAAGCTGACACTCAAAGATAAATTTCCCATCCTGGTGGTTGATGATTTGCTCGATGAACTCAATGGGGCTCAATTTTTCACGAAGTTGGATCTTCGCTCAGGTTACCACCAGATCCGCATGAACGAAGTCGACATACCCAAGACTGCTTTCAGAACTCATGAAGGCCACTATGAATTCCTGGTCATGCCATTTGGTCTTTGTAATGCCCCCTCTACTTTTAAGAGCCTTATGAACCACATTCTCAAACCATATCTCAGCAAATTTGTCCTTGTCTTCTTCACTGACATCCTCATCTATATTTGCACTTGGGCAGCACATCTTTAGCATGTAGATCTACTCTTGCAACTGCTCCGCAAGCATAAATTATTCGTGAAGATGTCCATGTGTTCATTTGGAATGGAAGAGGTAGAGTATTTGGGCCACATTGTGGGGCGTGAGGCTGTCAAGGTGGACCCCAAAATGATCCAAGCAATGCAGGAATGACCTCAACCTAAGACCTTGAAGAGCTTACGAGGATTTTTGGGTCTCACAGGCTATTATCGTAAATTTGTCCGCAACTATGGTTGAATCGCGAAGCCCCTCACCCAACTCCTAAAGAAAATTATTTCTTCTGGAATGAGGAAGCACAACAAGCCTTTACAGCTCTAAACAATGCCATGTGCTCCACTCCAGTTTTAGCACTACCTGACTTCACCAAATCTTTCGTCATTGAATGTGATGCTTCAGGGACAGGTATTGGGCAGTTTTAATGTAGGAAGGGAGACCGTTGGCCTTCACAATTCAACAACTCAGTGGGAAGAATCAGGGCCAATCTACATAAGAGAAGGAAATGATGGCCATCTTACATGCAGTCGACACCTGGCGACCTTATTTATTGGGGCGACATTTCCAAATCTGCACAGATCATCACAGTCTTAAATATCTTTTGGAGCAACGCCTATCCTCCCCAAAACAAAATAAATGGCTAGCCAAAATGCTGGGATATGATTATGAGATCATATACAAGAAAGGGAAAGACAATAGTGTAGCAGATGTATTATCTCGCCAATTTGAGAAGAAAGTACCCTGCTAGCTATTTCCCTCCCCATTCCCGAATGGATTGAAGAAGCTCGCAGAGAATGGTTTTCACACCCCGAGCTCTCCCAACTCATTTCTCAATTACAGGCAGATCCAAATTCCACCAAGGGCTACTCGTGGCAGGATGATATTCTTCGCTACAAGGATAGAGTCATAATATCACCAACATCCACCTTCAAAAGTCGCATTTTGGTAGAGATGCACTCATCTCTCATTGCAGGACATTTGGACTTTCAGAAGACGTATGCTCGCACCAGAAGATCATTTTTCTGGACAGGCATGAAAAAGGACATCCTTACCTTCGTAACCGAATGCGAGGTCTGTCAACGCCACAAAGGGGAAATAATCAACACACCTGGCACATTACAACCATTGCCCATTCCGGCATCAATTTGGACAGAAGTTTCTATGGATTTCATTACAGGTCTTCCAAAGTCAGGGAACAAGTCAGTCATCATGGTGGTTGTGGACCGATTGTCGAAGTATGCTCATTTCTGCACTCTCCCCCACCCGTTTACACCCACCTTGGTTGCTCAAACTTTCATGGATCAGATCTTCAAATTGCATGGCATGCCCATTTCTATTGTGTCCGACCGCGACCCGATCTTCACCAGCAATTTTTGGCAGGAACTCTTCAGAATACAAGGCACTCAACTAAAACTCAGTACTTCCTACCATCCGCAAACATATGGTCAAACTGAAGCAGTCAACAAATGTCTAGAAACCTACCTTAGGTGTTTTACTTCAAAAAAACAACACCTTTGGGTACAGTGGCTACCTCTGGCAGAATGGTGGTATAACACCAACTATCATGCCACCACCAAAAT
>APFE031675446.1:1450-23546 GCA_000404065.3 Pinus taeda
AAATGAGAAGTTATGAAGCATTTTTATGTTGTTGGATTATGTCTTAAGTATGATAAATTTTATTGTTTAAATATCTACAATGCAATATCAAATTAGAGATATAATGTATGTTTTATTCAGTATACAAATAAAGACTCTTGATTTCATTGAGTGATATACTTTGTTCATAATGTCATGGTTTTTTAATTTTATAGTTGAAAAAATTTCAATTTCTTTTGTATCTAGCATGGTGTGGTTGAAAACATGTTAAATTTATACTTAGGAAAGAAAAATGATATTCTACCAGAAACATTAATGTGTTTTTCCTTAAAAATTAACTTTGTTTGAGACATAAAAAATTGGTTTTATTAGAAATTTTTAAAAAGTTTGAAAATTGACCCTAAAAAAAAAACGTTATTCCAATAGCATCACTTTCGTTTTGAAGCTATATTTTGCACGAAAATTTCGTAGTAAATTTCTAGTCACCGCCATTTTTAAAACACGTTCAAAATTGGCACTTAAAAAAAACATCGTTCCAGTATACACACTTTTCGTTTTTAGCACTGTTTTTGATGTTTTTTTGGGGTTTTTGGGCCAGAGTTCCCGTTTTGAGTTTATAGTTCCCGTTTCAAAGTTTACATTGTTATGAGTGCACACGGATCTCCAGGAGGGAAATAAGGCGATATTGAGTTGTAGTCGAGAGGAACAAACGTGGGGAGGATACTTGAAGAGTCCACCTCTTAAATCAATTCGTTGCTATGTGAGCCCGAGATTCAACAATAGCGAGATGGACTTAGTGTTAGATGATGCAGTGGATTGTCTGGAGAGAGATGCAGTAGCCAAAGACCAGAGACTGATCAACACAAAGCAAGGTTGGCAGCATTGTAGAAGTTAGCAACATCGCAGAAGATTCAAAGGGTCAGAGACTAGAGCAGTCAGATTCTAACATTCATGTGTTAGCAATGGCAGTGCTAGCATCATAGAAGATGCAACATTTGAGAGGGAGATGTAAATGTAGCAGTGGTAGTGGCATTATCATGGGTGCTAGTACAGTAGTAGCAGCAACACAGTGTTGGCGGCAACAATAGTGCAGAAATGAGGTGCTTCAGAGATAGAGTAGCATGCAGTTGGACATTGTTGCTAGAGCACTTTGCTCGCTAAGAGGGAGTGTTAGTTTTTGGTAGCATGAATTGTGCTCTAGCCATGAAAATTGGTGGAGAGGCAAAGGAACATTATTTATAAAGAACTCAGAAACCTCTTTGTGAAATTCCACCCAGATTGTATTTTATTAAAATAATTAATATTTTTAATGGGGTTCCTAAGTATAAACTTAGGACAATTAAAATATTAATAGGTATTAATAAAAATATGGGTGAGAATGATCTAGAAGGCAGATAAAGTCATGTTTTAATCTTAGCCGTTGATTAAAGACTTAATCTCAGTCATTGAATTCTAAACAAGAAAAGTATAAGAAGGAGGCTTGTGTTTCATTTAGAGACACATAGAGAGATTGAGGAAAACGATTTTCTAAGATGAGAATTTCTCAGGAGGAAAATTGATTGGGGAGATCTTGTAGCATAGGCGCAGTGAGAATCTGGGAGTAGGAATTTCCGGAGAGTACAAGGCATAGAGAGGATAGAAAGACGTCCAGAGGAGGGTTGGTGCTAACCTACATAGTGTTGACACAGAGGCAACTGAGTCAGCGAGGAGAAGTCGAGTTTCTATTGAGGGAATTCGAAGTTCAGTTGCTGAAATCTAGGGTGTGAGACTGGGACGCAAGAAAGTCAATTTCTCATCCAGCAGAGGATCTAGAGCAAAGAGGAATCATAATACCCAAGAGGGGTGATGCAATTTAACGCAGAAGCCATTAGAGGATGACACAGAGCCTCCAGAGCTGAAGGACTAGTCATTGTTTCTCGAGTGACAGGGTGAGATTATTTCACCAGTATTTTGTCTAGTATTTTCTCTATAAGAATTGCTAGTTGAGCATCCTAGATTTGTACTCAGAATTTTCTCTTGCACAATAATAAACCCTTAGAGCTACTGCACCAATTTTCCCACATTGGCTATTTCTGGGGACTATTTTCTCCAAAAATAACTGTGTCCTATGTATCTTGTTCTTTACCCAGTTTTCTGTTTCATGTAATCAAATTTTAAGTAGTGTAGGTTGCAGAAGTAACTTTCTTTAGTATTCAGAGAATAACTTGATAATGTATATTAAAATCAATTAGGTTAAGCAGATTCAGATTTGCTGCAATAGGGGTTTGTTGAGGAATAGGAATTTTCACATTGGAAATCTCCTACCTATTCCTGGCCCCGATAAATCTAGAGGTATAAAATCTCAAATTTCAAAGGCGTAATTGAAGTCCCTTTTAGATATAGCAGAATAAAGCAATAATCTCTTGATGGGGCGCTTAGAGCAGTGCACGCCCCTGAGAAGGTTAGTACCTGATTTTTATTACCTTCAATTACAGTGGATTAGTAAGTTCCCAGAAAAAACTAGATCTTCAAAGATTGATCCTTTCCTCTAGTCTTGATATTATTTTTCTTTAGGAAACATTGGGTCCAGGAGATATGATAACTGAAGAATTGAATAAAATGTTCCATGTTTTGTCTTTTTTCTCCTTTGATGCGATGCTTTGATCAGGGAGTTCGACCATGGGTCTCAATGTGATGTTTATTAAGGTATCCAACATATGGGGCTCTGATATGGTCCTTAGAGCAAACATTTACTCAACATAATTGAGCATTGATTTAAATATTTGTGAAACTTGTTATGAAAGAGCCCCTCTTAAGAACATTTTAATGGTTGCCATTCATGAAGAAAGATAATCTCATTATAGAAGACATATGAATTTTGTGCATTGGAAGTATGGGGTCCTCAAGCCCTCTTGGACCTGATGGTGGACTTTTATCAGGATATTCGCTGACAATAATCTTATTCATGTTAATCTCATTAAACTTAAACCTTGAAGAACACGTGAACTGGAAACATGATGGTGGCCAAGCGTTTGATAAATTTCTTCTAGCAGAAAACATGGTTGGCACTCTTCCCCTGATTTGGCAATGGATTGGAATTGTTGGAGAATTTGATCACCATTTGGTTCTACTAGAATTAAAGGGAGGAAATTGAAATTCTGAAAGTCCTTTTAAATTTAATCATTCTAGGCATAAAGTTATGTGTATCTGGTAAAGGATACATGATCTTCGTTCCATTTGGATTCGAGGGTCTCCATTACTTAGAAATTTGTGAATAACTTAAAGAAGTTTAAGAAAGCGTCCATCCAATGAGAAATCTAGAAGAAGGCTAGATATGAGGTAGAACTTAAATATGTTGAAGGAGAACTAGAAATACTTGAAGCACTTGAGGGTGGATGGTATGATTCTACGAATACCAAATAGAGGATCATGCAATTGGAAACCTCGAAGAGAAATATTTTGGCCGAGAAGGAATAATAATGGAAGCTGAAAAAACGAGTGGTATGGCTTAAAAGTGGGGATGAGAACACAAAATTCTTTTACAACTATGCTAAAGGAATATCCCATGGCCATGTGTTGGGGCTTCCTCCTGAGCCTTTTGTTGTTGGAATTTTTAGGCGGGGGTGTGCAAAAATGAGTGGATTCAGGTGGCGCCACTGTAGGGGTTCAACCTTAGGAGTTTGGAGTATTTAATCTCAGTGGAACTCCCACTGTTGATGAAGTTTTAGTCACACACCCAAAAGGCGATAATAGGGGTTCTGAATCGCTAGAATCTGAGCAACCATAATATGGATCAAATCAGCAATTGGTCGATAGGCCCACAAAGAATAATAATGGTGAACTTCATAAGGTGGGAATAAAACAAAACAAAAGTAAGTGTATTTGTCCAAAGGCATATGATAGGAGCTTAACACTTGGTGAGGGCATTCAATTTGACTCATCTATGGAAGTACCAGAGCACATTTTGGTACGCCGAGCAAAAGGGAACTCTTTTAGAGTAGATTGAATATATGCATGGATCAAGAATATGTGGGATGTATTTCCAATGAAAATTGTCGAAGTAATTATCCTGGCTCGTGGTTGGTTCGTGCTCCAATTCCAGGTAGAAGGAAGTGGAACAGGACTTGGCTGAACTGGAAATTGTTGTGGATAATGAGGCATGCTCAGATTCAAGAGCGAATGATCAGTGGGAGGGGAAACTAGAGGTGAAATAGGTAAGCATCAAGGAAGCTCAATCTTCTCCTTTCATGGGTACTTGTGTTTCTCCCTTTCCCTATTTTATATCTCATTCGGAGGTTGCATTTGCTATCATATCAAAGGTTGGTCCCTCCAGGCTTGTTTTTTCCTCTTGTATTTCATTTGCATTGGGAATGCATCTTATGATTCTTGACAAGACCATTACGACCTCCTCCCTTATATATCCCCCTCATCCTTCCTCGCCTAAGCTTGTCTCTCTCCCTACTTTGAATCCACAATATAACCTTAGGCCCAAAATCCCCAAGCGTGATTCTTTTGCCAGGGTGGGGGGACTTGGATATTATTTTTTGGTAGCATCAGATGTGTTCTAGCCATGAAAATTGGTGGGGAGGGTAAGGCTCATGATTTCTAACGAACCCAAAAACCATTTGGTGAAATTCCAGACATATTGTATTTTATTAAAATAACTAATATTTTTAATGGGGTTCCTAAGTCTAAACTTAGGAAAATTAAAATATTAATGGGTATTAATCAAAATATGGGTGAGAATGATCTAGAAGGCGGATTTAGTCATGTTTTAATCTTAACCATAATCAGAGACTTAATCTCTGTCATTGAAGTCTCATCGAGAAAAGGATAAGAAGGAGGCTTGGGGTTCATTTACAGACACACAGAGAGATTGAGGAAATCGATTTTTTGAGGTGAGAAGTTCTCAGGAGGGAAATTGATTTTGGAGATCTTCTAGAAGAGGGGCAGTGACAATCCGAGAGAACGAATTTCCAGAAAGTACACGATAGAGAGAGGATAGAAAGACGTCCATAAGAGGGATGTTGTGGGCCTACATAGTGTAATGCAAACAGTGAGGACAAGTCAAGTTTTTGTTGAGGGAATATGAAGTTCAGTTGCCAAAATTGAGGGTGTGAGACTGGGAGGCAAGAAAGTTGATTTCTAAGCCAACAGAGGATATAAAGCAGAGAGACAGTGTAATACCCAGGAGGGATGATGGAAAAGCTGCCTAGGGTGACATAGTTTGACACAAAGGCCATCAGAGGATGACGCAAAGCCTCCAGAGCTGAAGGATCAATCATTGTTTCTCTAGTGATAGGGTGAGCAGTTGCATCAGTTTTCATGCATTGTGTTTTTCTGGGGACTATTTTGTCCAAAAATAACTGTATCCTATGTATGTTGTCCTTTGCTCAGTTTTCTATTTCATGTAATCAAATTTTATGTAGTGTAGGTTGTAGAAGTAATTTGCCTCAATATTCAGAGAATAACTTGATAATGTATATTAAAATCAAGTAGGTGAAGTAGATTGAGATTTGTTGTAGTAGGGGTTCCTTTAGGATTTGGAATTTTCACATGGTATCAGAGCATTGATTTTGAAATAGGAATGGCGGATCCAACGCTGAGCAGAGAGGCCAATAACTACATTTGTTAGAAATTCAAATCCCCTTGAAGGGATTGCAGAGTCCTTGCCGAGAAGTAGAGATGAGGAAATCTCTCTTTGAGAGAGTCGACAGAGAGATATGATTTCCAGTTCATGTGTTTGCAGAAGTAGAGGGAGTGACATAGAGGCTTAACACAGTACTTGAAGGGAGCAATTTCTATCGGGGTGGAAATCCACCAGAAAAGAGCGAAGACACGTAGAAGGGGAATTTTCTCCTTAGACAACTTTTTGCCAAAAAGTTCAAATTTCTCACTTGCTGGGCAGTTGAACAGTGGCTAGAGGAGTCAAATCGACAGTTTGGGTGAGATGGCATCAAACTGGCTCAGAGATCAGGATAGGTTGGAAGGAGCTTCCATCTATGTCATATCGAAGACCAGAATCTTAGCTATTATGGAGGAGTACGATCTCAAATCCTATGTCAAGAGTGTTGTGGTTGTTCCTACCGAAAATGATTAGAAGAAGAAGTACAAGGCTAAGAAGAGGAAGGTGAAGAGGTCCATGCTCGATGTAGTTCGAGATCATGTGGTCCCACACTTGCAAGGAAATGATACAACCCATGAAATGTGGGAAGATTTGTCTTCATTGTATGAAGGTTATTCCGAACAACGGAAGATGTGCTTAGAAAAAAAGTTGCAACGGACATTGATGCAGAAGGGAGAAGGGGTTAAGTCCTATCTTTAACTTCTTCAAAACACTAGGGACCAGCTTGTTGCAGTGGGGTCTACTCCTTAGTCTATCACGATGGTGAGGATGACCCTAAATGGAGTCTCAGATAAATGGAAAGCCTTCGTTTAAATTATATTGGGCAGGGAAAGATTACCTTCATGGGAGGAGATGTGGGCAACCCTTCAACAAAAAGAATTAAGGAGGGATCTGGTTAAGGTCAACCTTAATGGCAGTAGTGGGAATGGCATGAATACAAAGGAGGAGGAGAAGAACAAAAATCTAGCATCAAAGGGACAACATAAGCAGAAGCAGAAGGACATTTCGAAGGTTAAATGTTTCATATGTGGCGACATAGGAGACTTTACATCCCAGTGTCCTTTGAAGCAAAAGGATAAGGATGAGAAACATGATCCTAAGGCTACTCTAGGAAAGATTGACAAATATGAGTTTTCCATGAGTGCACACAGATCTCCAGGAGGGAAATAAGGCGATATTGAGCTGTAGTCAAGAGGAATAAATGTGAGGAGGATACTTGAAGAGTCCACCTCTTAGATCAATTCCTTGCTATGTGAGCCCGAGATTCAACAATAGCAAGATGGACTTAGTGTTAGATGATGCAGTGGATTGTCTAGAGAGACAGATGCAGTAGCCAAAGACCAGAGACTGATCAATGCAGAGCAAGGTTGGAAGCATTGTAGAAGTTAGCAACATCATAGAAGATTCATAGGGTCAGAGACTAGAGCAGTTAGATTCTAACATTCATGTGTTAGCAGTGGCAGTGCTAACAACATAGCAGATGCAACATTTGAGAGGGAGATGTAGATGTAGTAGTGGTAGTGGCATTATCATGGGTACTAGTAAAATAGTAGCAGCAACACAGTGTTGGTGGCAGCAACAGTGCAGAAATGAGGTGCTTTAGAGATAGAGTAGCATGCAGTTGGACATTGTTGCTAGAGCACTTTCCTCGCTAAGAGGGAGTGTTAGTTTTTGGTAGCATGAATTGTGCTCTAGCCATGAAAATTGGTGGAAAGGCTAAGGAATGTTATTTATAAAGAACCCAGAAACCTCTTTGTGAAATTCCACCCAGATTGTATTTTATTAAAATAATTAATATTTTTAATGGGGTTCCTAGGTATAAACTTAGGACAATTAAAATATTAATAAAAATATGGGTGAGAATGATCTAGAAGGCAGATGAAGTCATGTTTTAATCTTAGCCGTTTATTAGAGACTTAATCTCAGTCGTTGAATTCTCAACGAGAAAAGTATAAGGAGGCTTGTGTTTCATTTAGAGACACATAGAGAGATTGAGGAAATCGATTTTCTAAGATGAGAATTTCTCAGGAGGAAAATCGATTGGGGAGATCTTGTAGCATAGGGGCACTGAGAATCCAGGAGTAGGAATTTCTAGAGAGTACAAGGCATAGAGAGGACAGAAAGACGTCCAGAGGAGGGCTTACGCTAACCTACGTAGTGTTGACACAGAGGCAACTGAGTCAATGAGGAGAAGTTGAGTTTCTATTGAGGGAATTCGAAGTTCAGTTGCTGAAATCTAGGGTGTGAGACTGGGACGCACGAAAGTCAATTTCTCATCCGGCAAAGGATCCAGAGCAAAGAGGAAGCATAATACCGAGGAGGGGTGATGCAGTTTAATGCAAAAGCCATTAGAGGATGACACAGAGCCTCCAGAGCTGAAGGAACAGTCATTATTCCCCCTTATATGGATCTTAAGGCTCATTCTTCTGGATCTTGGCGGTGGAAACAGTGACACTAGGCACCGCATCAATGATTTGATTGCCTTTTCCATTCCCCTTGTTGAGTTCTGGATCAGGGTCAGAACATGCATTTGATTCTTAAGCCTTCAACTCGGCCACGAACGACTGCTTGGTCTGACACTCACTTGTGTTATGAGTGGGACTCTTATGGAACTCACACCACTTTCCTGTGTGCTTCTTTAGATTCATGGTGTTTTTCTTTTATTGCGGTTTCGATGGGTTGTCTTGGGTCACCCCGCCTTGGCTTTGTCCTTTGGGCTTCGGATTTGCAGATCCAAAGTCTCGCTTCTTCTGTTTGAACTTTTGCTCGATTTTGACAACGTATTGGTACGTCGTGTCGAGTGAGGAGATGCTCAGGAACTCCATCTCTTCCTGGATTTATATGTGTAGGCAACCGAGGTATTTGAGTACCAAATGGAACTCAGATTCCTTGATACCTAACTGTGTACAAAGGGTATGAAAAATGTTTTTGAACTCTGGCACATCCTGGTCCTATCCCTGCCGCAGCGTGGTCCACTTTATGTATTTGTCCTCATAGATTTTGACAGGGTAGTATTGATCCTTGATGGCATCCCGGAATGAATCCTAAGTGGGTGAAGCTGAAAATAGTGAGCCCGTACTTTCTTTCTTCTATTCGCAGTAGGTTTCCCACCAGTCCTTGACGTGCGGGGCTGCTTTGAGAAGAGTGAAAACAATATTTTCCCGACTAGAAAATTCATGAACAGAAAAATATCCTTATAGTAGATTTAACCATTCTATGGCATCTACATCTATTTGGCCCTCGATGATGGGGATTTCAAAATTAACTTGTACCTTAAACGGTGTGGCATTTCCAGAGTAGCTGTTGGAAGTCGATGCACCGCCTTTTGGTAGTCGTTGAAGGATTTGCGCAAATATATTCATCATCGCGTTCTTTTGTCACTCGAGGGCTTCTTCGAGCAAGATTTTGATAGGATCTCCTACCCCCTCGTCTTTCTTCTCATCCACCATGGGAGGTCGTCGGGATTTGTGAGGCTGGTCTTGCAAAGGTTCGACTAGTTCAAGCCCTAACTCCTTATATCCCGACCTCGTTGAGGACATGCAAAGAAAAACAGAGAAAAAGAAGATCGCTCTGATACCACTGATCTGGATTTAAATATTAACACAACAAATTACAGAGATAACCATAAACATAAATATGCAACGGAAATAGTACTTCATTTCATTAATATAAAATACTGAAATATGCTTGCAAACAGAATTGGAAATAAACCAGCTAGGGCAATGGTCGCTTATATCTAAGAAGAGATGTGGCGGCTACATGCCTCTTAACTGTGTTACAATGAGGCTCGAAGGCCTATTTATTGTTGAGAAACAATGGAAAACCCTTAACATCCCAAAACCTAACCCTAGAAGATGAAACGCCAAATTGTGGGCCCCGTTTGGGTAAATTGGTACACCAATTTCCCGGGGTCGTAACTTTGGCATACGATCTCTGTTTGACGCGTACAATAGATCATTAGAAAGATCTATCCGAGCACTACCACGGGTACAATAGCCCCCATATTTCCCAAAAAACTTCGTTTAGGGCCTCAAAACGGCTCCGACTATAGTAGTCAGATCTGCATTCATTGGCCTCAACACTCAGCTCTAACTACTATAGCTTGGTTAAGGCAGAGGATGAAGCAAGCAGGGTCCTCCATTGAGACTAAGGTTTCCTTAAGGTAGCGGACAACCTTTATTTGCCAGAGAGTCTGGTTGCTTGTATAAATCCCGTAGAATGTGGTAAAAGTCAACTCTGTCAAAATCTTTCAAAGTGTTTATGATTCGCTACAGAGTTTTGTTTAATGCGGGATTACAAAAATGATCTTCGGAGTTTAAAAGTTTAATTCAACGATTGCTGACTGAATCATTCCTTTCTCCTGTCGAGCAGGATCCTATCCATGCAGAAGCTTCTGAAGGTAAAGAGGAGGCAAGAGTTGATTTACTTGCAATTTCCAATAAGAGGGCTTTCACTTTGGCCACCACTACCACTGAATTCAGAAGCCTGTTGTTGGAAACACAGTTGTTTCTAGCCAGCCACACTTTCCACCAAAGGCATTTTGGAATAGCTTGCCAGATGTTGTTCCATACTGCATTTTTAGCCTCTTTCTTAGGATTTTAGTCTGTCCAGGAGATGTAAAGAGAAACGATAGATGTCTGGGAGGGGGAGGGAGCACTAAGATCGTGAAGGACCAAATTCCAGACTTCTTGTGTGAAATTGCAGTCAACCAATAAGTGATTAGAGGTTTCAATAGCAGAGTTGCATAAGCAACATCTAAAGGGGTTGTGGAAGCCTCTTTTGTTCATATTTTCACCTGTTAGTGCCTTTCTATACATGAGTAACCATGTGAAGAAATTCACCTTTTGTAGGCTAAAGGGGGACCAAATTGATTTCCAGCGCTTCGATGTCAGTGAAGGGGCATGAGTAGATTGTAAAGAGGAGAAACCTTGAGTTGCTGTGTAAATTCCTATTCTTCCCCACCCCCATTTGTCCTTGGATGAGCGGTGGACAGAGGTGAGGCCAAAGGGAGCTGTATACAACAAGTTTTTTTTTAGCGTGAAGAGGTTTTGGGACCCCTCGAAAAGTCCATCCTGCCCAATTCCCTTTGTTGTCCCAAAAGCAAATGTCTGCAAGCCAGAGGAGACCTTTGTTCACTAGCCAGATCTTTAACTCGTTGTATGAATTTAGGGAGGCCAAAAGGGCATTCCCTTGAAAAGTATCCTCCCACAGTAAGGTTCTCTAACCATTTCCCGAGATTCTGTATAAATGCTACTGTAAGTAATTGATGCATCTTCTGCTTAAATTCCAAATTGTTGTTCCTGTTGGAGTAGATGTTGTTGTAAGGTTTCTCAAGGAGCCTCCCTTTAGGTATTTCATCTAGAGGATCTTGCTGACATGATGTTTTTTGTCTGCGTACAGCTGCCATATGATTTTTCCACCAAGAGCCATTTTTTCCAGGGCTGGATCCTGAATCTGTAACCCACCTTCCTGGAGTGGTATTTTAAGGATATCACATCTTACCAGATGTAACTTGCTCTAGTTTCCCTTACTCCTGTTCCATAGAAAATCCTGAAGGAGCTTGAAGATATGTTCCGTGATAGATTTGGGCACTAGCAGGAGGGAAGACTGGAAGATGGGGAGGGCAGAGAGGACTGCCTTTATCAAAACCAGCTTCCGAGTCTTTGTTAGCCATTGGCCTCCCTAATATGCTATTTTTGCTTTCATCTTGCTAATTACTTCAATCTAGAGGGAGGGAGGGCTTGGTTCCAAGGTTAAGGGAAGGCCTAGGTATTTGATCTTTTCCCATTTGTCATACCCAGGGAATCCCAAGGAGTAAGAGATTCGAAGGATAGTTGGATGATCTACATTCCAACTGTAGACAACACTTTTTATTTTTTTGATCAAGGCCCCTATAATTAAGCAGAAGTGTTGAAGAATTTAATTAAAAGCCCTTCCTATCCTAATTGAGGCCCCTCAAAAGAGAAGAGAGTCATCAGCAAAGAGGGCATGATTTATATGATCCACACCTCTTGCTGCCTTTGCCTGGGATAGAGCCTGCTCCCTTTTAACTATTAGCTTTCTGCTTAGGTATTATTCCAACAGGATATATATAAAGGGTGACAATAGGCACCCTTGGTAGAGCCCTCTTGTAGCTTGGAAGAAATCAACAGGTCTGCCATTGACCAGGGGCGCTATCCAAGGTCTATATGTGCAGGATTTTATCAAGTTGACAAACTCAGCACTAAAACCAAAAGAGAGAAGAATTTGATAGATGGATGAGAATTTAACCCGATCAAAAGCATTTGACATATCCAACTTGATGAGCATGCCTTTTTCCTTCGAAATGTGGCGAAATTGGAGGGCTTCTTGCACTTGGATCACATTTTCTATGAGGTGCCTTCCTTTGACAAAACCGCCCTGGAGAGGGGAGATCAGATTCCCTAACAGAGTCTTGAGTCTATTGGTTAGTAGTTTGGCGAGAATCTTGTTTGAGGCATTGTAGAGTGAGATAGGCAAGAACCTGTTGAAAGTCTCTAAGTTAGCTTCTTTCGGGATTAGAGCAAGGAAGGTGGAGTTGGTGCACCCTCCCACTTTGGATTTCTTTTCAAAGGCTTTTATCATTCAGAGGAGATTGGGTTTTATTACATTCCAGCAAGCTCTATAAAAATGGATGGTGAAGCCATCCGACCTAGGGGCTTTATCCGGCTCCATTGACCATATGACTTCCACTATCTCTTTTTCAGTGACAAGCGAAGGGATGTTTGACAAAAATTCAGCAACTAGATCATCATCAGAAGAACCATCCTCCTGAAACAGTTGTTGAAAATGAGATGTGGCGGCCTGTTTCAAAAGAGGTTGTCCTTTGATGACTACTCCATCCCTGGTGGATATTTCCAAGATGTGATTCCAAGAGAGACGAGCTCTGCATTGTCTGTGAAAGAATGATGTGTTTCTATCTCCAGCTTGCAGCTAGAGGCTGCAAGACTTGAGGTGCCAATACTCCTCTTCCTGGCGAAAGGAGAGAAAAGAGTTGAACTTGGTGTTCTGTTCGATGAGCAGCTAAGCTTTAGTGGTTTCAGTTTCTTCCATGCCTAGTTGAATCTCAGTTAAAGCCTACACAATCTTTTGTCTATTGCTCGTTGGAGTGGAGAGGGGTTTTTTTTTGCCCAGGTTTTTAAGGCATATTTAGTGTACTTAAGTTTCTGCTCCCACACAAAGCTGGGGGATCCTTCAATTGGTTGCAACCAAGCTTGAGCCATTATGTCAAAGCCCTCTCTCGCTACCCAAAGAGGACTGAATCTAAAGGGAATAGGGCCTAAGTATTTCTCTTTTTGTAGCAGTAGCGAGATGGGGTTATGGTCAAATGTTATCTTGGGTAGAATTTTTGAAGCGATTAAATGCTTCCCCTCCATTAAAGAACCTTGAACTAGAAACCGGTCTAGATGAGCAGCAATGTTGGCATTACCAACTCTATTGTTGGTCTAGGTATAACAACCTTTCTTAGGTTTGAGGTCAAGGAGGTCCCAAGCAAGAATCAGAGACCTCATCGAGACATAGAAGGGATCTTTACCCCAAACTCCATATTTTTTCTCTTTCAGATCTAAATTGATGTTAAGATCCCCCACTAGTATGATGTTTGGGGGAGTCTAGATTTCTAGGAAGTCTGAGAGAGAATTCCAACATTCCTTTTCTAGGAAATTAACTGGGACATAAAGATTGAAGAGAGCCAAAGAAATCTTACTTGGAAGATGTTAAAGTTTTGTGTATATCCAGTGTTGGTTTGCGAAGGAGTTTTTCAGCTGAAACATATCCTCTGACCATAAGGTTGCAAGAACCCCTGAAGTACCTCGGGCGCTGACTGCTTTTCTTGAGTTCTTATTCCACTTGATTCAACTTAAGGATAGAAGAGCATCCTCTTCAATCTTTGTCTCTTGGAGTAGGAGGATACATGAGGATTCCATTCTTGATAGATCTTTTATTGCTTTAGCTTTCAATGGGTTCTCCAAACCCCTGCAATTCCAAGAGACAATCTGCATTATTTACCAGGGAAGGAAGGAGTAGGGCCTCCCTTTATGGGTCGAGCCCTTGTGTTTCTGCCTAATGAAATTTTGATTGTGGATTGACTGCCCTACATCTTCAATCTCTCCGCCTCTTCTTCTCTGATCTCCTTACGAGACTTCCTTCCTGCCTTTTTGGTGGATCGCTCAAAAGAGTCTTCTTCAGAAGAACCAAGGCTATATATCAGCATTTTCTTTTTGATCATTTCTGCATAAGAGAGTGGTGATATGCCACTTGCTAGAGAGCCAGGGGTTTCCTGTGGGGATGCGTCTACACAAGGGATTTCTGAGGTGGCTACTCCAGTTTATTCCCGAGATCTTGAGTTTATTTCTGTGTCTACTATCTGTTCAATATACTGCTGCACCTCTCCCTCTTCAAGTTCTGGTTGGTTTTGATATTTTAGAGGGTTTAGAACAGAAAAAGGATTTATTGAAGTGGTGGAATTTGTTGTGGCTTGAACTTCAGCTAGTCTCTTCCCAGAAGAGGGTCCTCCAGTCTCTGCATTCCCTCCTTTCCCTTTCGATCTATTGGTGTGTTTGGATGTGCCTGCTTTTCGGGCTTGTGTCTGTTGTTCGCCCTTCTCTTTTTCAGATGCTTCCTCAATTTTCTTCTAGCAATTTCGAGCGAAATGGCCATAACCGTGATAGGTGTCGGAACTTGAAGGGGAGCTGTTCATAATCAAGTTCTTGTATGTTGAGTTCTTATTCAACTTGATTTGACTTAAGGATAGAAGAGCATCCTCTTTTATTTTTGTCTCTTGGAGCAAGAGGATATATGAGGGTTCCATTCTTGATAGATATTTTACTGCTTCAGCTTTCAATGGGTTCCCCAAACCCCTGCAATTCCAAGAGACAATCTACATTATTTATGAGGGAAGGAAGGAGTGGGCCCTCCCTTGTGTTTCTGCCTAATGACATTTCGATTGTGGACTAACTGCCTTGTATCTTTAATCTCTCCGCCTCTTCTTCTCTGATCTCCTTTCGAGATTTCCTTCCCACCTTTTTGGTGGATCACTCAAAAGAGTCTTCTTCAGAAGAACCAAGGATTTCTATCAGCTTTTTCTTTTTGATCATTTCTGCATAAGAGAGTGGGGATATGGCGCTTGTTGGAGAGCCATGGGTTTCCTATGGGGATGCGTTTACACAAGGGATTTCTGAGGTGGCTACTCTAGTTTGTTCCTGAGATCCTGAGTTTATTTCTGCGTCTACTATTTGTTCAAAATACTGCTACACCTCTCCCTCTTCAAGTTCTGGTTGGTTTTGATATTCTAGAGGGTTTAGAACAACAAAAGGATTTGTTGAAGTGGTGGCATTTGCTGTGGCTTGAACTTCAAGTAGTCTCTTCCCAGAAGAGGGTCCTCCGGTCTCTACATTCCCTCCTTTCCCTTTTGCTCTATTGGTGTGTTTGGATGTGCCTGCTTTTCGGGCTTATGTCCACTGTTCGTCCTTCTCTTTTTCAGATTCTTCCTCAATTTTCTTCTTGCAGTTTTGAGCGAAATGGTCATAGCCGTGATAATGTTGGCACTTGAAGGGGAGTTTTTCATAATCAAGTTCCTGTATGTGAGACCAGCCAGCTATGGTTAGCTTGATGACCTCGAGTAACCCTATCTCTAAGTCGACTACAACACATATTCTGGCACATGAATATTGTTCTATCCTTTCAGCCCTATTAATGTATTTTCCTAGTTTGTTCCCGATGGTTTCCATAGATTCCGGGTTCCAGTAATGAAGAGGGAGGTGGGGTAACCTAACCCAGACAAGAACGGCTGAAGGACTATGCTGGGTAGGATCAAAGTCCAACATCCATTTATTTAGATATAGCCCTTGGGGCTCATGAAATATGGACTGTTTCAGAAAATAAGGTCTTGGTCTTCTGCTGAATCGAAAACAAAAACATAATAGCCTCTGCCTACTAGATGATTTCAGATTCATTCAGAGACAAGGGGCCTCCAATTTCACTATACCCATCCATAAATAGCTATGGGAGAGGGCCAGAGGCCTGTAAATTGACAAATGAGCCCACGTTCTACTAGTTTCAACACAGTCCAGCACAAGCGTTTTGCAAGAAGTTCAACATAGGGGATGGATTCGACTTTATTTACAAACTTCTGTTGATTTTGGTTTGCTTTCCTCTTGCCACAGGAGGCTACCATACATTTGAAGGCATCGATCTCAGGAGGGAGGGAAGGACGAGGGCCCCCTCCAGCGTCCATGTGGGCATAACTCAAATTTTTACGAGTTGGATCGTTTTAGGGTTTACCAACCAACTCTACCGACCTCTTATTGATTTAGTGTTTTTAAAGCATATATAAATCTTAATAACTATAAATATTACCAAAAATAATTACATGTAACCTTTAATGACCTACTAGATAGTAGAGGTGTTACATGTCCTCATGTTTTCTCATTAATATCATTAAACAAATACTACATTTCCTTCATCTCTTCATAATCCTACACTTATACTTGTGTGCTTATCTACCTCAACCAATAAACAACAACCCACCAATAACACCATCCTTATATCTATATCTATGTGTTTAATGTACACCCAATATTATGCAAGAGAAAAAAACCCCAAACGACACATTTAAGAGAAATCGACAACCTTACTTTACATTAAATGGGACATGTATGACATAAAACTACAAATTAATATCTACATACTCATTAGAAGTAATGAAATTAGATATAATACTCAAAGGATGAGAAAAACTACCTAGATGCGGGTGTCAACAATGGAATTAAGGTGATAAGACGGACCGTCGGTGGGATGGAGAGCCATCTGGCTAATTGCATTGTCGTGAGAGCTTACCTTAGACGGATTAATAACACATTGCATGCGATAATTAATGACCCTGAAAGCTATGATGAGCTCACCTACCTCAACACCATGGCCCCTACAGATCGTTTTGTTAATCCTCCCCTTCTCCATGGCGTACGTTCTCCGCAAGCCGCTGAACCGTGCATTAGAACTGCAACAGGAAATCGCTGCCTGATTCTTCCTTGCTTGGATTTTGGTAATGGTTTCCATTTTTCACATTCCATTCACTGTCTTTTAGACCGACGCCTGACCACCCCTGCTCACACTCAGCGTCGCCTTTCCTCCAATTCCTCTACTGTCAATATATCTTACAATTCTACCATGGCTCGCCTCAGGAACTGCATGTGCAGTAGATGTGAAGGAACTCATGGAGTATATACCCGCTCGCAAGCTTCGACCAGCTCTACCTCTGAATCCCCAGACTCAACTACTGAGATGCCCAACCCGCTCATTTACCCCACTCATCACTACCTGAATACCAGAAGTGGCAGAGGTAAGAGGGACAATGATGTTTGCTCTGTGGATTTTCCACTTCCTCCTTTTCCCACCCCTCACAACACTCAATTTCGCTTCCGCAGTTCCTTAAATAGGCCTACAAACACTGCAACTATCACAATTTCCTTCAAGGAAGATTCTGCGACACAAGCTCCTCTATTAAGTCACGAGAACAAGCAGAGCAGGGATGTGCCTCATAATCTTGGGATTAGCATCTCGGACAACAAGCAGCGAAGTGAAAGCAGAAAGGCTTTGCATGGAAAGGCTAAAGCTAGTGACACTTCGGGAGAGGAGGACAAGCATAACGGCACGAAAGCTTCAGGCATAACGACATTTGTGAGCGACAGATGGATGCAGAAGGCATTGAGGAATCTCTACTTGCTCGGGGACGAGGCACGCCTGAAGATGATGACGACTAGTATCAATTTTCCTACCAGATTGAGGAGGAGCCTGCTCTGGAGGAGCCACTGGCCTAATACGTGGCCTCATGCAAAGGCGCCCAGCTTCCAGGTGGATATGTCTCACTGGTTTGTGGTTTCTTGGTTTTGTGGTTTCGTGGTTGTGTGGTTTGGATGTGTCGTGATTCAATGCCATGTGTTTTGGATCCTATGGTTGAGTCTCTGCCAAGTGGACATGTCTCACTGTCTCTTGGTTATGTCTCGCTGTCTCTTGGTTCTGGATTTGCATTCTCTTTTTGTTTTTTAGGAAAACCAAGGTCTACTCAACTATAGTTTTTTCTGGTTTAATGGCTGGTTTCCCCCAAAACAGGGGCAGGCTTTAAAGGCTTCTTGGACTGGTTTCCCCTATGTTGGGGCAGTCCAAATCAAACAGTTTCAATTTTTTATGATGACATATGTTCAACAACTCTGAGGCCAGGCCTCTCTGTAAATTTTTTGTACCATATCAATAGATCAATATTACTTAGGAGAAAAAAAGGATGAGACAACTCAATGTTAAAGTACCACACTACCCAAAAAAATTGAGGTGACTCAGGAAAATCCAACAATATTTTGATGTGAATCCATTATAAAGCTAAAGATTTGAAATAATCCAATAAGACTACAATAAATTAAACTAGTTTATTGATAGTTGTAAAACCTTATAGGTTTGCCACTAGAATCCTAGTAATTCAAATAGCACATAGTCCCAACGTGCTCAATTTACGATCTTTAAAAAAAAATTCCTCCAAATTATTTTCATTAATATGATCTAATTGTAAAGTATAAGAAAATCCTAGATGCTAGCCCCGAGGGTTAGTTCAATTGGTCGAGTTCACATCGCTAATGGTAGGTCATGGGGTCAATTCTCCTCGATGCCCTTGGGGTTAGGCTCTCATAATAAGTAGGTGGGAAGCGATCCCATTGGGTGGATCTATCCAAATATTTCCTTGGAAAAAAATAAGCAATCCTATATGCCACCTAAATTAACATTAGGTATATTTTTGTTTGAGCATTCATACATTACTACAATATATTTCCTTCTCTTTGTCTTTAGCATTTCCATGTAATGTATTATTTGAGGAAGGAAAAACAATTTCAAATGAACATGACACAATGGTGGACAATGTGATTTGCATAAAACTTACTTCACTAATATCTAATATGACTGATCACATATATTACACAATGTTATTCCAGAAATCTCTAACAATATGAATAACTGTGGAAGTCTCCAATCATCACTACATCATTTCCCAACATCCTCTTTTTCAATGCATGCCCTTTTTGACATTGTATCACTGGTAGAATGGGAGTTACATGAAATTATTCTATAATGTCTTGTGGTCATACATTCTTAAGAAACAAATTTTAAAGTTATTCTATAATGTCTTGTGGTCATACATTCTTAATGTCATGTGGTCATACATTCTTAAGATTCTTAAGGTAATCTTTTCAACCAAACTTTGAGGTTAGAGGCTAGCCCTTCCAACCTAGAGACGACAATCCCTTAGTACATAGCTCTTGAATCCCACATCAAGCTTTGAAAGAAATAACCACACTTGTATTTGCAAGGAAGAATCCAATCCTTCATGGAATTTGTGACTTTAGCGCATAAGTTATAACCACTGAAATTCTTGGCAATCTAGTCCAATTTCAGTGAAGGCTGCAATAAGTTTAGGAACAATTTTAAGTAATATAAGCTTGAAGCCAGCAGAAGTAGCACCCTGATTTTCAGACTCTTCTCCAACAATTGTACAATCCTCTGATAGTGATCCAACTGGAGCCCCTTTGATATAAGCATCACACGCACGAAGAATACAGCGACCGCGTTTTTGAAAATGCTCTTTAACAAACATCTCAAAATGCTGCACAGATGAGCATAGGTGTATTTAGAATTATTCCTAGACAAAGAATGATTAAAAAGGATAACTGTAAATGAAAATCTCGTGAGATTTCTACCTTTGGAGGCTTTCGTAATACGTACAACATTGACTTGCACGATAGGAGAAAAGAGTTTTCTTTGTAGGCTAACGAGTTCCTCTCCCCTTCCGCTGAACCAATCTGTTTCTCAAACCCAGGTTCATTAAAATAAGGATTATCATTTAGTACCAATCCTTGAATAGAAACTAGTTGTAAAACATTTGATGACAATGGGTTCCACACTTCATTCCCTTTGCCTGTCCATGTGTTTAAAAGACTCAGATAGACTTTTCCATTCTCATATAGATTTGGATTCAACCGTAACCCACCAGAATGGTAGTAAGCTAACTGCCAAACCAACATATTACCAGAATGGTAGTAAGCTAACTGCAAAACCAACATATTAAAAACTGACTTCCATAATACATATTGACTTCAAAACAAAACAACTTGAGATCTCATTTAATTCACTTTAAAATCAAACAGTTCTAGTTAAACTAATGCTTACAGGTGGTATATCGGGATATTTAGATGGAAAATGAATGTCAAAGAAGAAAAGTCCATCTTGATACGGAGTCCCGGCTGCTCCAACAATCACACCTCTCAACAAATCCATCCTATCCTCATATATTCTAACAAAAATTGTATCTGTCAAATCAATGCAGAGTTTATATATTACAAGTTCGAACAACCAGAAAAATAAAGAGCTCGAAATACTCTATGCCCATAATTTTATTTGTTCCAGTACACTTCATGAGTACATCGTATTCTCATGAACAATTGGGTTACAAAATTTGTTACTTTGCAACTTCCTACTGTTAACACCCAGGTTGTTCTCTTTGACTCCTAAGAGAATACGGCCGGGGTAACCACTAACCAATCTTTGGGCTGTAGCTTCTAGCCTAGCTGCAGTCAAAGAGGGCTCTCTCTATAGGGTTTTGTCACTGCTTTTAGTGAAGGTTTTAGGCTAGTTGTGAAGTGAAATTTTGGTTGTTTTTGTGTTTGGTTGGGAGGATGCTTCTGATTTCCTTAAAGTTTATCTGCAGGTGAGGTTAATCCATTAGGCAATGGGGTCTTGGAGTGTTTTCCCTTGAGGTCTTGATTTCGGTGAGGTGTAGCTATAGGGCCTGTGTGTATTCCATGAAACAAAACGTAGATTGTGAGAGTGAGATGAAAACAACCAGCAAAGAGCAATTAAGATTTCTTTACTTAAGCTGAATATTGTAACAAAGGATTTGTTATCTAGGAGCAATTACTTGAATTCCTAAAACAACAACAAACTGTGATGATGCAGTATTAAAGGTAGCAATGAAGAATTACTCTTTAAATACTTTATCAGAAGAAAACATACAAGGTAGCTTGGATTGAGCTCGGGGTAGTCAATAACCAAGTCCTGAGACTATCCTTTTTCCTTACTACCTAGATTTTAAATGTATAGAAAACATGGAAAACATATGAAACAACAGGGAACACAGGTGAAATAGGGAGTCATGAGAAAAACTTATTGAGCCACGAAATAGACAGGAATCCTGCAACTTTGAGCCACACACCATCAGGAAGATCGAGAGACCAACATCATTGAAGAAATCCCACTGTCTTTTTTGTATTAACTGTCTGAGAACTTACAGTATCAGAATAACAGAGAAGATATCAGGAGAATTTCTTACATCCGGAGTCCAACCACTCTAAACAAACGCGAGGGGGAATATATAGAGGTTACATATAAAAATATCTCAGGAATGGAGTGGGAACACAGGTGAAATAGGGAGTCATGAGAAAAACTTATTGAGCCACGAAATAGACAGGAATCCTGCAACTTTGAGCCACACACCATCAGGAAGATCAAGAGACGAACATCATTGAAGAAATCCCACTGTCTTTTTTGTATTAACTGTCTGAGAACTTACAGTATCAGAATAACAGAGAAGATATCAGGAGAATTTCTTACATCCGGAGTCCAACCGCTCTAAACAAACGCGAGGGGGAATATATAGAGGTTACATATAAAAATATCTCAGGAATGGAGTCATCTGAGAGGAAAATATCTCTTACATTTGTACAGGAGAGTAGATGAGAAGTAATTGAAAAAATAAATGCCCTTTAAAGGCCTATAACTCCTGTCAGGACAGATTTTTGACCTTTGGGTGCTGCGGAGTTATTTGCGTGAACTTTTCATAACTGTGAAATGAAGTGCTCTGTCACTTTGATCTTTTGTATCTTCTTGGCCCTGCCACTTGTACCTGCTGATGTTGCTGTTGATGCCGAGTACCTGTGCTGAGTTGGCTCAGCGTCTTTATGCTTACTGTCATGGCTTTGTCCACCTGTAGATGCAATATGGACTGTATTGCTGAAAAGATTTAATACTTCAGCTTTGATTCAAAAGTAGCTTTATTAAGTCCTGCCATATGTCTTGAGGGGGAAGTTGATGCCTCAAAATTGACCCTAAGGTCTCATCAGCTTCTGTGTACTTATAGAAATGGGGAGGCTCATCAAATAGATGTGCTACCTCATTTTTAATAAAAAATAAATTATCTAATTTCTCAAAAAGAGCCTGTCCTGTTAATGGGCCTGCTGAAGATGACCCAGGTGCATCAGCAATTTGAATTGCTGCAAAAGTGCTCACCTTCTTCATGTATTTCTCATGAGAGAGAAGCTTCCCTAATTCTTCCAAGCTAGGAAGCCCTTTTTCCTGCAGGGCTGTGAACCTATTCTGGAACTTACTTATATCTGCCTGTATATCATGGATTTTCCTGTCCAGTGTCTGAATTAGGTTCTTCATTGTTGTGGTTCTTTT
>APFE031675452.1:0-59979 GCA_000404065.3 Pinus taeda
AAAGTCTATGCCAGCTTTCTGAGAAAACCCTTTTGCAACCAGCCGAGCTTTGTACCTGTCTTCCGTATCATTCACACCCCGTTTCAGTTGAACACCCACTTGCATCCCACAGTTTTCCTGCCTTTCGGAAGCTCCACCAGATCCCATGTGCCGTTTTTACTCAAGGCCATCATTTCTTCCTTCATGGATGCTTTCCATTTGTCACTATTTGAACCTTCTACAGCTTCCTGATAACACAAAGGTTCATCATCATTAGCGATCAAAGCAACTAAATCATCATACCTTCTCGGATGGCATTTGATCCTTGTAGATCTGCTTAAGAATGTTTCTGGTGCTTCCACAATGGGTTGTCTATCAACTGTAGGAATTTCTTCATGATCGCCATCTGAGACCTGTTCATGTCCTCCATCTAAACCCTGTTCATAATCTGATTCTGCAACCTGTTCATGACTTGAATCTGAACTATGGTGATTATGACTATCATTAGAAATGTTGTCAAACTGAATATGCTGGAAATCAGGTACATCATCATGTTTCAATCTTCTATCTACATCTAACTGTACAAGAGAGGATTAACCTTACATCTCTGTTGATGATGATTTTGCTGGTAGTAGGATCCCACAATCTAAATCCCTTTGTTCCATCACCATACCCAACAAAGACATACCTTTTCGATTTCGGATCTAATTTAGTTTGCTGATGTTTAGGCACTAGAGCATATGCATCACAACCAAACACTCTGAGTTTAGAATAGTCACAAGGGTGTCCTTTCCATACCTCTTGCGGAACCTTGCAGTCTATTGCCGTTGATGGATATCGGTTTATCACATAACAAGCAGTTGCCACTGCTTCCGTCCACAACTCCTTTGGCAACCCGGCGTTACTCAGCATACACCTTGCTCTCTCTAGAAGAGTCCTGTTCATGCGTTCAGCAACTCCATTCTGCTGAGGAGTATAAACCGTGGTCTTATTTCTCTTGATCCCTGCATCCTTGCAGTAGCTGTCAAACTCCTTGGAGGAAAACTCACCACCATTGTCAGTTCTTAAACATTTTATAGTTCTACCAGTGTTGTTTTCTACCAATGCTCTAAACTACTTGAAAACTGTAAACACATTAGACTTCTTTTTCAACATGTAGACCCAAACTTTCCGAGAAAAGTCATCAATGAATGATACAAAATAAGGCGAACCACCATATGAAGCTGTAGGAGCTGGACCCCACACATCTGAATAGATATAATCAAGTATACATTTACTAGTATGTTTGCCTGTTTTAAACTTTTGTTTACTTTGTTTACCAAACAGACAATGTTTACAGAAATCCAATTTTCCAGATCTTAGATTAGGAAGTAACTTTCAGTCAGCCAAAATTTTCAATCCTCTTTCACTCATATGCCCCAATCTTTGATGCCATAAGTGAATGGAACTACTGTCATGTTCAGAAACAGACACATGATCTGACCGAGTTCTACCTTCTAACGGAAATAGATTTCCTACTTTCTTAGCCTTCATCACTAGTAAGATACCTTTATAGATTTTCATAACTCCACCTTGAATTACAGTTTTATATCCATTTGAATCAAGTTCTCCTAATGAGATCAATTTTTTCCTTAAATCTGGTACATGCCTCACATCAGTTAATATTTTGGTTGTGCCATCAAACATTTGTAGTTGTATGCTTCCAATCCCAACAATATTACATGTTACATCATTACCCATGTACACAACACCATCATCAATTGATCTATATGTTTTAAACCAATCTTTATGTATACACATGTGGTTATATGCCCCGAAATCTAACAACCAATGTTGATCATGTTTTGAAGCATTAACATACAATACCTCATCACTCATACCTGAAACTGAACCTGTATCTGTGGTATTGGCTTCCTTCTTTTCTGTCGAAGAGCCCTCTTTATCAGCCTTCTTTCGCTTCCAAAAATCCTTTTTCAGATGTCCAGCCTTGCCACAATGCCAGCACTTCATCTTTGGCTTCTTTCCTTTGGACTTCGAATGAGAGTCGCTATGCTTTCCCCCGGAGTGTCTCTCTCGTGAGCGACCTCTGGCCATCATTACCTCTGATGTAGATGTGTCTTCATTCGACCTCTTCCTCGTCTCCTCAGCCAACAAGGCTCCAACAACATCGTCAAACTCAAGGATATATGATGTACTAAAGCTTATAGAAGTAACAAAGTGATCCCAAGATTCAGGCAAAGAACATAATAGAGTTATTGCCTTATCCTCTGAATCAAATTTTACATCTAGACTGTTTAATTGCACCAACAAGGTATTAAAAACATTCGGGTGATCAGCAATTGAGGTACCTTCTTTCATCTGCAAACTGTAAAGTTGCCGTTTCAGGAGAATTCGATTTGTCAAAGATTTCGTCATGTAGAGCTTCTCAAGCTTCGACCACAGGCCTGCGGCGGTTTTCTCTGACACAATGTTGAACAGAACATCGTCCGCCAGACATAACCGAATTCCGCTCAGAGCTCTATCATCCATCTCATCCCATTCATCCTCCGTCATGGAAGGAGGCCTTTTGTTTTTCCCCAACAGTGCTTTCGCCACACCTTGTTGAACCAACAGATCGTGCATCTTCACCTTCCAGATCTCAAAATTATTCTTGCCATTAAATTTCTCAATTTCAAAACGGGCACTTTGAGTTTTGGCCATCTTGTATCACAAAAAGCACAATAATCTCCAATATCCAACCAACAAAAAAAAAAATTGCCTATGCCTTTGATTTTATAAAAAAAAAAATGCCTATGTCTTTGATTTTTCACAACAAAAATCTGCCTGTGCCTTTGTACTTATGCCATAAAAAAAAAACTACCTTTTTTTTTTTTTTTTTTTTAAAGGCAGAAGAATTTTTTTTTTGGATACCAATTGTTGGATCAGGTGCACAACAAATAAATAAATACATAGCATTCAATCAAGCACATAAAATACAATTTTAACGTGGTTCACCCAACCAATCTGAGCTACGTCCACCAAACATAGGCATCATGAATATATTAATCAAATTGGAGATTACATCAAGAAATCCTCACAAACTCTTAGCAAATCATCCGAATGATTGCCTGTTATATAGCCTAGAGAATCCAACAGTTTCATAACTCCCTCACATCAAATATAGGAGGCATTAACTCCCTCCCAACAACCTGGAGCTAATCTAGGAACTGAATCCCTATTGTTGTCACCTACAGAGATTTCTGCCTATTTGACTAAAACAAAAAATCTCAACAAAAACATTTATAAACGTTCTACTTTCTGATCCTCGAGATCGTGTGAAAATGCAGGAGGAGAGCATACTTATCCGAAACATAAAATATGATCCTACCTACTCTATGCTAATTGAAAATTACAAACTATTACGTGTAATTAAATTTCCAGTGTAACCATTCCCGCAATAGTAGTAAAAATATATTCATTTTCAATTTCGCTAATTTAAAATGAAAATATACAAGGATGATCGAATCTAGTTTTTGTGAATGTGATTTAATGAAATGAAAACAAAATCGATCTAACCTCGTACTTGTTTGAAACCATCGAAACCACTTGTCGATAAGGCTTTCATAGGTGTGATTTCCACTCTGATTCAGATCATGCTGCAACTTCTCTTCGTCCTCCTCATTCTCCTGTTCAAATAATTTTTCATCATTAGATATACAGGATGATTCTTAAAATGTTAATTCATTGTTTTCTTCTAGAGGAGTAGTTAAGCTTTTGGTTACTGCCAAGATATCTTCTCTGCAAGAAGAGGAGATCCTGACACTTGCTAGGATGTGAGCGAGTTGTTCCAAACTTATACTCATCGTTTTTATTGTGTTTTTTTTGTTTTTTTTAGTTTTTTTAGTGAATGGGGGTTTTTCTATTTGTGTTCTATTTCTATGTTTTCTATATGAGAATAAACTTAAATGAAAATTCCTAAATGCAACTAACCCTAAATGATCCTAAATAAAAATTCTTCCTAAACAATCTTCCTAACTAGCTTACATCTGAGTTTGCTTCCGAGGCAATGCTGCCAAAATGTTGGGCGATTTAGTTGTCTGCTAAATCCCTGTCATTTAATTTATCAATCCGGGGTATCGTAAACTTAGAAGCAAACCAAAATATATGGGACCTTAGATGAAACAGGTGTAGGAAGTTTGTTTAGAATGGAAATGCATATTACAAATCTAAACTATCAGATCTATTTTATGAAAGCATAAAAAATGTTTGATCAATGGAATTAATTTACTTTAGAAGATAGAGAAGAGTTTCTTGTTCAAGAGTCCTCATTGTCCTTCTACAATCTTCCTATAATAACATTACCAAACACCTAAGAAAGCAATAAAGAAAGCATATAAATGGAAGCAAGTAAATATTGTTTTCAATTCAATTCTTAGCTCATGGAGAAGAGTCTCCTAACTTAGGAGGACTTGATTGCCCTTCTCACATAAAAGCTATATACTGAAAGAGAATCAATATTCACATAAATGTAATCTAGGAAAGCATATGAGAAAGTAAAGCTTATTTCAATTTAATCTAGCTCATGGAGAAGAGACTCCTAACTTAGGAGTTCCTGGTTGTCCTTCTCACATCAAAACTAGCTACTAAAAGGAGATCAACCTTCACACAACAAAACATGGCCACAACATGAATTCATACTAAAATTATCTACAAGTATTTACAAGAAAAAAATAAGATGAACATCATAATTAAAATTAGTATATTCACAACATTACTTTACAACAAAGTGCACTTAGCTTAGTATGGGGATCCTTCCATTCCTCAATGAGCACACATGAACAACTATCACACCTTAAGAATCAAACAACACTCATAACTCATGATTTGGAGAAAGTGGTATTATTCATGTTGAATGAACAAAAAACTAATGCTAATAAATAACTCATAATTGTTTTCTCTCCCTCCTCCCCTCCTTTGAAGGATGCTCCTCTTATTTATACATGAATTAGGGATATCTACTCAATAAATGTAGATCCTTTAAATATCTACTAGACCCATACTTGTCTCAACTTATCCATAAATACTAGATACAAATCCCATGACACATCAAAATCTCCATGATCTTTTCTCCTTGGAATATGGTCCACCTCTTGAGTTGAAATTCGAATTTGATCTTGGGAGGCCACATAAGGGTGCCTTGGAATCTTCCAAATGATCTATACATGTCATCAAACTCAAGCCACTTTTAGGTATAAGAAAATACATGTTATTTCTCTAACTTTTAATCATAAACTCACTCTAAATACATGAAATTAATAACTTTGGAAAATGAAAATATAAACTGATATGGTAATGGATATATAGGGTTATGTAATGATAATATGGTGAAATGAGATGACAAAATGAGGATAAAGGTGAAAATGGAGTGAAAATTGATGTTAATTTGGCGGCCCAACACTATTTTCAACAACTTTTTTATAGATAAATGATCATTTGATTAACATGTGGTTGACAGATCTGTCTATTAGATAAATGGTCATTTAGTTCAAATCAAATAGTCATTTAGTTCAAATCTGGTACACACTTTTGAGGAGTGGTTGATCTATAGTGTGAAATTTTTAATTCATCCTATTTTTGACTTCCAAGTATAGAATAATACACATCCATGCATCATAGTGAAAATTTTTTGACTTCATGCAGGGTTGTTAACTTATAATTGTAAATAATGAATTATGGATATGGAAAGCCTACCATGGCAATACATCACTGAAGAACATTTTGACTTCATAAAAGGCTAATAATTTATAGTTGTAAAAAAATTAAGTGTTTTCAATTTCTATTTTAATGGAGCTGTAAAGGGGAGGCTAGGTGAGGGTTCTTCACTTATTGACACAGGTTTTTGAATTAAAAACAACTTTATGAGTCTATAAATGCACTATTTTCAACAATTATTTTAGGTAAATGACCATGCACTTAACCTCTGATTGACAAATTTAGGTAGAGCTTGGCATATCCAGAATCAAATCGATCCATGGTGAAAACACTCCAATTCAAACATGTGAATGCCTATATTGATACACAGTGTCTTCCTTGGGATTAGTTTTTCTATATGGCCATCCTTGGAATTATTTCATGTACTCAGTAACTTCTGTAAATCACCAGTATGTATTAAATTCAAAGCACAACACCTGGAAATCTGGGGCATGTTAAACATTTCCTCCTAATCCGTGATTAAGAAAATAAAGGTAGTTAAAGTTATTTGTGTCATCCCTTGCTTCACTTTTCAGCCTTTATTAATGGAGTGGTAACTCATTACCTACCAAGCAACTTGGAGAGCCAATTGGTTTTAATATAAAAGTTTGTGTGTGGAATCTTGCAACGAAGCCAAAATAAGTGCAAGCTTCTTAGTTACAGAGATGGTTCTATACCCATTTTGACAGTTTATAATCAATGCTGACTAGTGTTGTGTTCCTTCAAATACAAAGTTTGGATTTCGAGAGCATCACAACGTGTCTTCAAGATGCATGGTCTTCAATGGCTATCCATTCTGGTCTTCTTAGTCTCAAAAGTCTTATCGGCTCTAGAAAGTGATATTGTAGATAGGCTACTCGGAGAGCCAGCTATGACCTTCAAGCAATATGCTAGTCTGTCGCAGTGGATGAAAATAGTGGTCGAGCTCTATTCTATTACTTTGTTGAAGCCGAGACAGACTCAAATTTGAAGCCTTTGGTTGTATGGCTCAATGGAGGTTAGTTGAACTAGCAACTTCTGCAGTTTTTGGCATTTTTATGTTGTTTAATGTTATAGACAACCTGAAAAAATATGGATGAAAGAGATTTAATTTTTTTAGGGCTAAGTGATGATTAAAATATGACTCTGTATTTTGTCAAAGCGAAAGCATTGCTGGTCTTGAAAGTACATATAAAAACTTCCAACTGAACAGATAAGCTATAAGTCAAGAAAAAAACTACATATGGTGCTATAAATATATGTGGCTTTCTAAGGCACTCAAGTCCTCAAGTTTTAATCTTGAGAATTCAATATTCATCCACTAAATCTCTCCTTTGGTCTCAATGTTTTAAATTTTGATTATTAATACATATTTAAATGTCATGTTCAATGTTCAAGAGGTACATGTACATTGAACAAAGAAGGAACATGTAATTTTACATAGCTCATGTATATCCATAGTATATATGTAGTCGGTAGAGAAATCCTTTAAGAGAACAGTACGTAAGCCCCTGACACTTTTCATAAATTTTATTTTAACCTGTAATAGGTTTCCCATAGTTTATTAACATCTTTTATTCTACTTATCATTGGCTCTAGAAAATTACAAGGCGTGGTTGTTCTTGATTCAGCGTTGGGGCGCTATGAGAGAATGGTCCATTTCATTAATTCATAAGAAATTATATACGTAGAATCCCTACCAGTTGGTTTATAGCAAGTCTACAAAGGAAAATTGTCTTTGTCTTTTATTCTTCTGATGCATGAAATCAAGATATGATTTGATTTAATAACTTTTTGTTGGGTTACAGGTTGGCAACCCACTGCTTGATTTCTTCACATATTTTAACACAAGGGAAGAGTTCTTGTGGTCACATGGCCTTATTTCTAACTTCACATATAATATTATGAAAAACAGTTGCAACTGCACTCACTATGTGGATGAGTATTACCGAGGCACTATTTCTTCGACCTGTGAAGAAGTGTACTCAATACTGAGCATGGAGGTCAACCAATACATTGATAGATATGACATCGCACTAGACATATGTATATCATCTCTTGACAACGAGAAGTCTAAGATGTTGGGGGTTAAGGTAAAGTAGATAAAAGTTTTGTTGAGCAATAAAGCCTGTAATTATATATAATTTTTTTTGTTTATTTGACTAACATTTGGTTTCAAAAGGTTCAAGGTACGATAAAAAAGAGTTTTTTTAATTATTAATAAATTTTAAAACTAAAATTAACCTTTAGGAGTCCCTAAATCTATAGTTTTCAACAATTTTTTTTATAGATAAATGATCATTTGATTAACATCTAGTTGACAGATCCATCTATTAGGTAAATGGTCATTTAGTTCAAATTTGGTAGACACTTTTGGAGTGGTTGTTCTACTGTGTGAAATTTTTAATTCATTCTATTTGTGACTTCCAAGTATTGAATACTACATATCCATGCATCATAGTGCAATATTTTTGACTTCATGCATGGTTGTTAACTTATAGTTGTAAATAGCTTTATTGCAAATTGTAGACGCTGGGCGCACTTGCTCGGCTCTTCTTCGTGCGAGATCCACACCCCACGGAATTTGAAGGTTGCGCATGTGCCCACTCTCTGCATTCTCTGATCCCTGCAGGTGGCTCCGTTGAGGGCTCAATTACTGGCTGTGGGCGGTTCCGCTGAGGGCTCAATCTACTAGCTGTGGTCGGCTAGGGTTTGATCTGCTTACTCTCCATGGAGGAGCCAACTCATCCCCAGGGGTCTCCCTCCCTTCTCTGCCTTCCGCCGCTGAGGCCTTCAGATCCTTGTTGGTCGCTCTGCCCAAGAAGAAAGTTGTGGAAGCTGCCAAGTTCGTGAAAAGACTAGAAGATATCCCTGAGATCACCCTTCCTCTTGAAGACCCGATCCAAGTAGCATTATCTTTGGCAGATCGTGCACTGGTAGGTCAGTTTACAGGTCTCTGGCCCTCCTTGAAATCAACAGAGAACTGGGTTGCTACAAACTGGGCCCCACTGATCAAGAACAAGGTAACATCTTCTTTCCTCGGAAGAGGATACTTCCTATTTGAATTCTCAGAAAAAGAGGACAAGGATCTCATTTTCATAAATGGACCCTACTTCATGGGTCCTCAAGGGCTATATTTGAACAAATGGATGCCAGACTTCAATCCGGCAGTGGATGTGCCTTCTAAGGTCCCGATATGGGTAAGGCTCCCCAATCTCCCGGTTAACTGTTGGAACTGGGACTCTCTGAAGCATATCGGAAACACTCTTGGGAAATTCATAGACAAAGCCAACAACAAGGATCGGTACGACTGCGCCAGAATTTGTGTGGAGGTAGATCTGGAGGTTGGATTACCAGAAGCCATCAAAATCAGGGTAGGTCCTTGGACGCATGTTCAGAAGTTGGACTATGAACAGCTGTCGTTAAAATGCCAGAAGTTTCAAGTCTACGGGCACTTCACTAGAGATTGTCCGTCCAAAGGGGTAGACGAAAAAGGGAAGGAAGAATGATGGAATCAGGTAAAAATACGCAAAACGTCTTTCAGGAAGAATTCAAATGTTAATGCTAGAGCCCCCCAAATGGGCCCTGCTCAGCATCCTCCCATGGAAAGCCAAGGGAACAAATTTGAGATCCTTGGATCTCAAATCATGAATACGCAGGAGACAGAAATTCTGAGAGAAGTCTATCCACCTAAATCTAAAAGCATACTAGAGATATCCAAAGGGAATACGTCAGAAGAGGCAGAGGAAACCCAAGAGTCTGAGGAATTAGAGGACGAAGGGGAAATAGGGGACTCGCAGTCTACCCCCAGAAGATCTACAAGAGGTTGAATGTCAACAAAGGAGAAAAGAGATCAAGAAACATACAAAGACAAGCTTAAGGGTAGCGAGCCAATGCTAGATAAACTCCTAGCAAAAACCCCGAAGATGAAGAGGATCCAAACCCAGAGCTCCAAAGGAGCTCATCACAGCAAAAGTAAATGATGAAGATAGTCTCCTGGAATTGTAGGGGAATGGGCTCCAAAGCCAAAGAAGAAGCAACGAATAGTCTAATAATACTAGAAGCCCCAGACATTCTTCTCATCCAGGAGAGTAAACTGGAGGACTCACCCTTCCTCCAAGCAAGCATAAAGTTTTGCAAAAAAGATGAAGTGCATGAAACCTCTGCCTATGGAGCATCAGGAGGACTTGGGTCGCTCTGGAATCCAAATAAGTTCTCTCTAATCTCTGAGTCCCTGAACACTTATTTTATTTGTTAAAATTGCAGCACTTAAAATCTAAGGAAACTATTAGTCTGGTCAATGTATATGCTCCTAACAGTGCAGGTGAAAAGAAACTATGCTGGGACTCCATCAAAAACTTGGTAGATCTAGAAAGTTTGGAAAACATTATCATAGCCGGAGACCTCAACCTCACCCTCCTCTCGTTAGAGAAAAGAGGAGGCAGTATTGTCAGAGACCTGACAAGAGAATCAGTGGAAGATCTCATGCAAGATTGGGATCTGATAGACATTAAGCCGACTAATGGCAAGCACACATGGTCAAATTAGAGGGTTGGCCTGGGACACATAGCTGCAAGACTGGACATATTTTTGGTGCAAAGTTCCTTCCTGCTTCTAGGATTAGAAGCTAGATCGCACATCCTTCACAGCAGCATATCAGATCACAAACCTATTAGCTTGGAATTACTGACCCCCAAGGACCTGGGGCCTATTCCATTCAGGTTCAGCTCTCTGTGGATCAAAGAGGCAAACTTTATGGACAAGGTTAGAGACTACTGGAAAGACCCAGTCAAGGGATCTGCCTTCTTTGTGTGGGAGGAAAAAGTCAGAAGAGTTAAAATCATGCTAAAAAATTGGGCTAAGACCCTGCCCAACCTAGCTATGTAAAGGAAAAAATCTCAAATCGAACTAGAAAACCATCATCTCCATCCTGAAACGGCTAAAATCACTGAAGAGGAATTGGAAAAGGATGCCAAGCTTTAGCAAAATTTCCATAAGGCATGCCTGGCAGAAGAGGAGTATTGGAGGCTCAAGTCTAGAAGTCTTTGTTTCAAATCGGTGATAGAAACTCCTCTTTCTTTCATAAACAAGCTCAAGCTAGAAAAGGACGGAACTCCATATCCGAAATAAAAGAAGAAAACAACGTTGTGAAGGACTTTCAAAGAATAAAAAGGGCAGCTTCAAATCATTCCGAGAAGCTGTACAGGGAAGAAATAGGAGCTGAGAAAAATGACATCCTACTGGACACTGTCCATAGCCTCATCACCCCTAAGATGAATCAGGTCCTAGAAAGCAAAATCACGCACAAGGAAACCAAAGAGGCTCTCTTCACCATGTATCCTGATAAAGCCCCAGGACCGGACGGTTTCACACCGAGATTTTTACAAACCTTTTGGTAGATAGTTGAGAAGGAATTCCTCAAAATGATTCAGAAATCCCAGGACTGTCAGAAGATTGGGGGCTGCACAAATTCGGTATTTCTCACCCTCATCCCCAAGGAAAAAGTTGCAAACTTTTTTAATAGATTTCACCCAATTTCATAATGTAATATTGGGTACAAAGTGATCACCAAAGTGATAGAAAACAGGTTGAAAGGATTTCTCCCAAAAATCATTCCAGATAGGCAGCTAGTGGACAACTTTGTGCTGGTGCAATAGACAATCCATTCCAGCCAACACCGAAAGGAAAAAGGTATGGTTATTAAATTAGATCTAGCTAATGCCTTTGATCATGTTAGACATAGGTTTTTGTTTGATGTAATGTGTAAATTGGGGTTCGGGCAAATCCTCATAAAGTGGATAAAAGCTTGCATATTAGAGCCTTGGATTGCCCCTCTAGTGAATGGAAGGGTTGTTGAATTCTTCAAAGCCTCTAGAGGGCTGAGGCAGCGGTGCCCTCTTTCACCCCTCCTATTCATCGTTCATGCTTCTGTTCTTAGTTTCTATATGAATAAAAAGCAACAAGAACAAGACATTGCTGGACTGTGCATTGCAAGAGGGGTGAAATGCATCAATCATGCCCTCTTTGCCAATGATACCTTACTACTGGGAGCTGCTTCAGCACATTCAACTATTAAATTCGAAGCAGTGCTAGACCACTTCTGTAAGATCTCAGGTGCCGTGTTAAACAAGGGAAAATGTCAGATTTACTATTGGAACATCCCTGCTTCCACTGCAAACTCCATAGCCAGATGCCTTGGATTTGCAGCCTCCACTACTTGGTCCTCATTCAAATATCTTGGTCAACCAATATTCAACAAGAGGGCATCAAGCAAAGACTGGTCACCTTAGCTAGACAAATTCAAAGCAAATATTCAAGCCTGGGTATCCTCTTAGCTCAACATCGCCAGCAAAGCAGTGCTCATCAAGGACGTTCTCAGCAGCCTTCCGATTTTCAAGTTCTCTGTCCTCCTGGCACCTATAGGAATCATCAAAAAGATGGAGGAATTAATCAGGCAATTCTTCTGGAAAGGAGGCAAAGAAAATGATAAGAGATTTTCCCTAATCAATTGGGAAATAGTCAATAATCTAATTTTTGAAGGGGGATTGAATTTTAAAGATCTCAGATCTCAAAATCTATCTATGGGAGCCAAATTAATTTGGAAAATCATTGCTCCTAATCCAAATTGGGCACAAATTGCATTGTGGAGAAAATACTTCAGAGGAATGAGGCTCAGATGTTTAGATGAGCCTAAAAACCAACTCAGAACTCCCTTCACCACGTTCATTAATAGAATTGGACCGATGATAAAAAACTACTCCCACTAGATCCCTAGAAATGGCAAATGAATTAAGTTGTGGAGTGATAGAATCCTGGATCGACCTTCGCTGGAAGAATTGGGAGATTTTACAGAGTTAAAGAACTGGCTAGTTGCAGCAAATGTCCACACCCTGTGGGACATATCGTTGTGGATGGAGGATACCTGGACGGGTTTGAAAAACCTCCTTGTGCCCATCGCCTTGCAATCTTAGATGTCATCGCTCAAAATTCTCCTACATGGGTTGACCCTTATCCACGCGCGCAGACAAGATGTGAGAGGTTGGGGAAAAAACCGGGTTGGATATACAGTCTCGCAGGGTTATTCTAAGTGTCTTGAACATCCTCATGTGACTCCCAATCCTGCCCCTTGGGTAGGTGTTGGGCCGCCAAATTAACATCAATTTTCACTCCATTTTCACCTTTATCCTCATTTTGTCATCTCATTTCACCATATTATCATTACATAACCCTATATTTGCATTACCATATGAGTTTATATTTTCATTTTCCAAAGTTATTAATTTCATGTATTTAGAGTTAATTTATGATTAAAAGTTAGAGAAATAACATGTATTTGCTTATACCTAAAAGTGGCTTGAGTTTGATGACATGTGTAGATCATTTGGAAGTTTCCTAGGCACCCTTATGTGGGCTCCCAAGATCAAATTCGAATTTCAACTCAAGAGGTGGACCATATTCCAAAGAGAAAAGATCATGGAGATTTTGATGTGTCATGGGATTTGTATCTAGTATTTAGGGATAAGTTGAGACAGGTATGGGTTTAGTAGATATTTAAGGGATCTACATTTATTGAGTAGATATCCCTAATTCATGTATAAATAAGAGGATCATCCTTCAAAGGAGGGGAGGAGGGAGAGAAAACAATTATCAGCTATTCATTAGAATTAGATTTTTGTTCATTCAACATGAATAATACCACTTTCTCCAAATCATGAGTTATGAGTGTTGTTTGATTCTTAAGGTGTGATAGTTGTTCATGTGTGCTCACTGAGGAATGGAAGGATCCCCATACTGAGATAAGTGCACTTTGTTGTAAAGTAATGTTTTGAATCTACTAATTTTAATTATGATGTTCATCTTATTTGTTTCTTGTAAATACTTGTAGATAATTTCAGTATGAATTCATGTTGTGGCCATGTTTTGTTGTGTGAAGGTTGATCTCCTTTCAGTAGCTAGTTTTGATGTGAGAAGGACAACCAGGAACTCCTAAGTTAGAAGTCTCTTCTCCATGAGCTAGATTAAATTGAAATAAGATTTAATTTCTCATATGCTTTCCTAGATTACATTTATGTGAATATTGATTCTCTTTCAGTATATAGTTTTTATGTGAGAAGGGCAATCAAGTCCTCCTAAGTTAGGAGACTCTTCTCCATGAGCTAAGAATTGAATTGAAAACAATATTTACTTGCTTCCATTTATATGCTTTCTTTATTGCTTTCTTAGGTGTTTGGTAATGTTATTATAGGAAGATTGTAGAAGGACAATCAGAACTCTTGAACAAGAGATCCTTCTCTACCTTTTAAAGTAAAATAATTCCATTGATCAAACATTTTTTATGCTTTCATAAAATAGATCTGATAGTTTAGATTTGTAATATGCATTTCCATTCTAAACAAACTTCCTACACCTGTTTCATTTAAGGTCCCATATATTTTGGTTTGCTTATAAGTTTACGATACCCCGGATTGATAAATTAAATGACAGGGATTTAGCAGACAACTAAATCGCCCAATAGTAGGCATATGGAATTTCCCCTCAATTCCTAAAATAGATCATTTTTGTTGGATTCTCTATCACCAAAAAATTCTCATTGAGGAAAGACTCCAGAAAAGAGGCTTCAATGGGCCTTCCAGATGCATTCTTTGCAAGGCAAACTTAGAAACTGCCCTCCACCTCATGATTGAATGCAAATTTACAATCCCCATTTGGCAGCAGCTGCTGGATCCTTGGAATTATGATTTTTCTTTTCCTACTTCTCTTCAAGATTTGTTCGCAGGCTGGATGGCCAGGTATCTAGGTGCACAACCAAAAAACAAAATGATCAGGACTTGCTTAACCTTTTCTAGGGTAGATAAATTATTTTTTGTCTGTGCGTTCTTTAGGTCATAGCCTTGGCATGCTATGACTATGATTGAGATTGAGTAACATTTCATTTTTCATTACCCCTTTTATTATGAGATCTAAGGATGGTTCCACCCTCTGTTTAGGGAGTCATGAACCCTTTCCAGTTTCTATTGGGGTTCAAACCAATGCTACATATCTTTATATGTGCAAGGGGCTATGAGAGTATGGTCCTGGATTTTCTATTCACCCCCTAGACCATTATACACTCAAAAGGTCACTTCTCTCTGGTGCTCCTCACTGCTAGGGGACCCGAGAGACAGAATGTTAGCAACATTGCTCTTGATTCTAGATTAGTAAGGGCTTATGAGATATTCCTACTTTCTAGAGACCCTAGTGTTATTGTTGTTATGGATCCCATTGCAACAGTTAGATGATGCCATCTAGGCCTTAGTGGTGGTAGTCCTTGTCTAGGTAGCAACATAGTGCACATTACAAATTATCTTCTAGCTCCTTTTTCGCAGAGTATGATGTTGGTAATTTCCTATATTCAACCTAAGATGTTAGGGAGCAAGTGCTAGTGGATCTTAATATTGTTGCTTTATTTATATTCTAGATTCTAGGTCCACTTCTTTTATTCGATTTTCCTTTATCTGTGCTCAGTTCATCTTAGATTAAAGCTTGTGTTTGGTTTGTCGTATCAGAGCAATAATTTAGTTTTTTTTTCTTTTTTTTTTTCTTTTTGTACTTTTGGCATTTTTCTTTTTTTCTTAGGAGCCATATTCCGTGCTCCCACAAAAAATCAACACTAGCACTCAATAGTGCTATTGACATTCTTTTGTTGTCATTTGCTAGATATGAATAAAATTACACTATCCTATTTTTATGCCTTGGAACCTATTCTGAGCATACTCAAGCACTTTGCTTGAGGGTATTGTGATTAATTTTTTCATGGAGATATTGGACTATATATCCATGAAAAAAATCAAAGCTTGTGTTGTTTTGGATCTGTGATAAAGGTATTACGGCCATGATTAGGTTGCTTCATTTGAGCCTAACCAAGGCATGCTTTTATCAAGGGGGGTTATGCATGAGTAGGCAAGGGTTAAACCTCCTATTCAAGGTAGGGGATTTCTACTTGATTCAGGATATGATCATCAAGGCTAGGCTTACCTCGGACCTATATTTTTCTTGCTTTGTTTGAGGATAGAAGAATGGTAGTTCAAGTTATCAGTGCCCTTCACATTTCTTCCATCTTTGTCCATATTCAATTTTTCTTGTCTATAGTTGTGTAAGTCAATGAGGTTTTAAGTTATGACAATGCTTCAAACCTTCAAGCCCCCTTTGTTTCCTTGGAACAATTCTTAGCTCAGTTATTTTAGAACTATACATGACTACATATTTGATTATATTAAAATCAGATTTATTGGATTTATTTAGTTATTTATTGTTGAGATTTTAATCACGGCTCCGTGTCTTATTATCTCAGTGTTTCAGGTTTTATTTAGCAAATATAAGTATTTGATTACTTTGATGAATTTCTGATATTTTTATCTTCTTCCATTGCCCATTAGTTTTGGCACTCGTCACTCTTAAATATGAGTTCAAGCATATGATTTTTTTTAGGAAACTCCTTTAGAGCTAGCATGTACTAGTTTTGGAGAGAGGGATTCTGCTGTTAGCAAGGGTACCTTCTCTAAATGATCATTTGACCCCCTTTAGACTGATTTGGGATCAATTCAAGTGACAAAAATCCCCCAAATCTCTCCATGCGCAAACTCCAACACTCTACTTGCTTTCTTATCTTGGCTTGTGTCAATAATCCCCTTGTTCTTCTCCCTGTCCAAACATGCTGAACATCTCCAACCTACCCTGAATGGTAGGTAGACTAACAACCATCTATAACATACTTAGAAGAGAAAAATGTTGAAAACACAAATGCTAACCATTGCCAAAGTGAGCCAACATAAGTATATCTACTATTCACCATTTCATGTGAATCTACCACATCCTTTCGATTCTTCATTGCAAAATCTTCGAGCCTATACTATGAATGTTGTTCCACCCCCAAATATATGATATTTTTGCCCCTTTTCTTCACCAAGTATCTGCCCATTGTGAACACAACCTCTACGTGCAGATTTTTCTCTGTAATTGGCTAACAAAAAGCAATTTTCTACTTAGACCAGGAATATAAAGAATCATTTTTGAACATAAACTTCTCATTGCTTGTTACTTGTAACTGTACACTCTCATGCTCTTCAACAACATGAGTTGCACAAGGTTGCATGTTATAGGGAGAAAATATAAGCCTAAATATAGAAAACACCAACTACCAACTTTATAACTTTCTACTATAAATAAATTGTTGATATGAAAATACCAACCTGAAAGAATGGGTTGGGTCCCATTCAAAGAGAATATATATTGTAAGCAGAGGTATCAATGCATAGATTGAGCATATAACCACAATGCTGCTTGGGAATTCCATGGCGAGTTCTTTCTTTAGTATCAAAATCCCAGTGGAAAGTATGACACTTATTATGAAGCAAGTGACCACCACAACTATAACCAAAAATATTGCAATCTTAGGTCTCCTGGCTCCCAGCTGATTACCCACTCTTATACTGCAAACAATATAAATACAACAATAAAGAAAAGAAATTTTTAGATACAGTAAAATGGGAAAGAAAAGTATACCATGCTATATAATTTTTTCGAAGGAGAAATCAAGCTCAACATTGCAATAGAATTGTTGAACTTATGTGGATTGCAGATTTCCCCAATATCCAAGAATCCCAAGGTCAGGAGGGATCAATTGTTTGACCCTCTCTGGATGGTCAAATTTTGAGATATTCCCAGAATCTGCAATAGCCATAAATATGCCCCAATAAAACAATATATGACTATATACCATAAATGTATACCTTACAGCTATACTGAGAGCCAACATTCCCATCAACTCCCAGTTGTAATAATTCATGTTGCATATATGTTCAAAACCTAATACGTTAGAGATCTATTAACTGGAATAGCCGTCTAACTAGGTTGGGAGAATGCATAGCCATGGAGATTCTATTTGGATTTAAATTAGTTATCTTTAAATGGGAAAGTCTCATACCAAACAGAAATGGAATCCAGAGCATCCTCTGCATTTGGCAGCAAAGTCGATAGAAGCACCAATACTTCAATGCACCATATTTGCAAACAACAGAATGAGGTGTAGAACAAAACAAAACTTGTCAAAATAGGCTAACCTATTATGTAAACATCCAGACATAATTAATATAATTTGTATATCCTGCAAAGAGTATTAAGGCATACATTAGCATAACAACTGATGCTAGAGTTAACTTGAAGTATGACAAAAGTCCTATGAAGGCCTTCAAGGTGAAGCTCGTCCATGTATGCTTGTAGTATGGGCTATATAGAATATATACTAGAACCCACCAAGTCAAACTCACTATTAAGGCTACCCCTAGTAGGCCAAATCATATCTTGTCTACTACCACCCAAGTAACTGATATAAGGAATACACATGTCCCAACAACAATATAGGAAATAAGGGCCACTATGTTCTGAGCCTCCAGAATCCTCTGCATGGGTGAGAGGAAAGGCGAACAAACGAGGAATAAGACATTTGGAAAAAAACACCTTCTGCAGTAGATATTTCTTTACTCTGCCCTATGGAAATCAATACAGGATGTGCAAATTAGTAGAGGGTGCCCAAAAGTATTTCTTTATCATCCAAGGTAGGGAAACCGTCAAATTAATGAGTTTATGACTCGTGACTTGCTTGATTATATTGATTTTGCATCTTTGGATTTTTTAAAATATTACATCTATTATGCATGCTTATGGTGTCAAGATTTTTCTGTAGTTTTTGACTTATAGGTCAAAGCATCACGAACATAAGTGTATTTTTCGTCATACCTGTTATATAATTGTTCTGTTGATATTCAACATTGCTTTGAGATAACTCTTCTTATAATATATATACATGTGTGAATTCATTATGAGTGTTCTTAACTATTGTTACCATTGTATATATCCAAGTAGAAAAACATCAAGAGGTGGCCCATGAAACTATATATGTTTTTTAGATCTAGAAGTTATTAGATAAGTTTAGGCGTGATCAATATTTCTTCCAAACATTGATTGTATACCATGAATAGGAAATATTAGTATGCAAGGATCTCTGAGAGTAATTATTATGGGCTCACTATTTGCCAACTAAGCCACAAAACTAAAATTTGATTTTTTTAGTAGGAATGTCAAGTGACACGGACACTTTCTCCAAGTCCACACATAATGCATCTTGACTGTGATTACAAATTTCCCTTTATTTTGAATTATATGAAGGTAACACCGTAGCATTTATGAAGGAAATGGTGGAATTTCTTACTCAATTAGACACCCCTATTGAAAAATTACCCAGAAGTCATTGAGAAGTACAATGTAGCAACCCCTTTCTTTTCCATCCAAGTAGACATAGAAGATGAATCCATACATATGAAATTTTCTTGCAAGGTGTGCTTTAGGTTAATATAACTGAGATCACCTGTTAAAACTTAAAAGATTAACAAATATTATAGCACCTTTGTAATTAGATTTGATTTAATATTTTGCTCAATTATTTTTCTATGTTTTCCTTTGGTTGCAAAGGCCGGAAGTAAATTTGGCAAGTCTTCCATTGAAGTTCAAGTGGTGCAAGTTGTATGCCTAAGGTTTAATTTATCTTTGTATTCATTCTAGGAAAATAGTCTAGGCATTCTTTCTTGGTGTCCTTGGTCTAGTTGCTTATGAAACCATTGTGCATTTTTCCAAATGCTTATGCTACCTAAAAACTCTATGAATCAGGTTTGAGACAGAATAGTGCAGATAGTTTTGATGCTCCATTTTAAGTTCCATCCATTGCACCTCATCTACTCTTGATCCTCAATGTTATGTTCATTGGATTTATTATGTTGATGCAAGATTATTATTTGCATGCCTTCTCACTGCGATGGAAGCGGGTATGGCGTGTGTCAAAGGTTTACCTTATCAACATATACTCAAGTTGTGATAGCCTATATTGTGCTCGAGAGCTATTGAGGTACAGAGTAAGGTTAATGTTTTATAGAAGTTCAAGGTGTGTTTGTAACTTTCATTTGTGGGAATTTCATAATGTTTCCCTCGATAGGAGCCTCGTTAGTTTGCTTGTTTAGGTAGAAGTCAGTTGATGAATAATACATGTTAATTCTGCAAAATGATAGTACATTTTGTTTTGATGTGCTTTCCAATCATTTGTATATGATTTCACTATACCTTTTTTTTTTTCTCTTCTCCTTTTATTAAGGATTTTGTTTCTACCAAGTGCAGATTTCCAACCCCGCAAATGTTGGTACATTTTGTTTTGATGCGCTCTTGAGTCACTTTATATATGATGCACATGCTTTCTTTTTCTATTCTTTATTCATTGCACATTTGTTTAAGTATCAAAAATACAAATAATATTACTTTAGGGTGCATTCTGTTCGTAATAGCTAACAATAGATGCTTCGTGATTCTTCAGGACTAGATGCCCCTCTTTACGTTCATACAGAGTTTTTCTTTTATACCAAGAAGTATGGATTCGAGCGTAGCAATTTATATAGAATATTATTTGTAAGTCAATTTTAAGGCTTGGATAAAGGTGGAAAAATAAATTTTCTCATTGTAGTTCCTCATGACTTCCAGAATTTTTTTTTATTTTGAACTTTCTTTTAGAATTTGAACTTGCTTTCAGAATTTGTCGGGACTACTTATATTAATTTTTAGATTGACCTCTTTTACTATCATTATTGTAGCAATCTCAATAAACAATACATGTAATGCACCGTTCAACATGTACTCTGCCATTATGTGTGGAGCATTTTTTAAAACTCAATACTTATATATGCAATTTCAAGCACTGCCGTAACTCTCCAAATAATTCTTTAATGGTGCTATTGATGACTATTTGTAGAGTCATCAATGCCCCTTTCCTCAATGTAAATAGGATTTTAATGCTCTCTTTCAAACATGTTTCAAATTTACCTTCCACTATGTTAATGACCTCCTTGATGAAGTTCTCATTTTTAGAATTTGCCTCTGAGAAAACACTGGTAGCTCAAGATCCTTTAGCCTTTTTGTCTGCAATCTCCTATAGTTTTTTTTCTTTATACATTTCCTTATCTTCCAAGAAGACACCCCAACTTGGAAGAAATTGGTGGACCTTTTGCTTCATGGGAAATGCAACAATGAAAATTTTCTGACAAGATGTATATTCCTTGGGGTTTTGAGCTTCCAAATCTCCTTTCATGTGAATTACCTTTGTGCCTTCCTTACATGTATTTATAGAACCACTCATCTTGAACACTCATTCCACTTGACACTCGCATGAAACCTTACTTTCTTAGTTCTTCAAGAATCAAGGGAGATGAGATATTCCTTCTCTTGCTCCTCCTTTATATCTTGTTGGCTCTCTCCTTGGCATATTCTCACATGACATCTCCTAGAATTAAATTATCTCAACCACCCAAAATGAATTTTCTCGTTATTCCTTCCCTTGTGATGATTGCATCCATGCCTCATTCTCACATATACATCACCAGTCGTTTCTCATAAATTGTCTTTATTGCTACCCTGAGGTAGCTCCTATTAAATGCAATATTATATCTTCTTCAATGCTTTGAGGCATGTATCTTTCTCTTGTATCAAGGTTGTAATTTTTTATCTTATTATTCTTTGTTAGTGTTCGTTGTAGGGAAGATTAATCCATGGACTCTCACTTTGTCTGTCTTTTGTTTTCTATTGTTCACGAGCACATCTTTTCCTTTTTCCATTTTGATGTTAGATACTTTAGTTTCATTTTTTTGTCATATTTGGAGGAGAAAATTGTATTTTTTTAATGATCTCCATAATTATTTCTATGTACTATGAGTTATTTGAGTTTTAAACCTTTGTATGCATTGTCTTTCATGTTTAGATTGTTCACCATTTATAGTATATGGTGTGTAGGTATGGGACTTGATAAAGTTGATGGACTACCTTTTGGCAAGGGAGGGCATTAACCCATTCTAACTTAGGGATCATGCAATGTGTTCTTTTTGGTTTCTTTATGTTGGATGTTTTTACGTTGATAATGATGGCTAAGCTCTTGGTTGGAGTGTTGTGTATTAGAAATAGAAAATACATAAGATCGCTAGGTTTTACATCTCTTTAATGATTTATATTAACTGTACATTTTAAATTCTTTGAGGTACATAGGATGAATGTCAAATTATTGTCATTTTCTTGAATGTGAACAATTGCTTTTCTGTATTTAGTTATTCTCACTTTTGAAGTTGGCATGATTCGAAGGAATGCATCATGGTTTGTTGCTTCTGATAACCCATTATATGTTGTAGCAATTCCAATTATCAAGGTCCATGTAATGGTTGTGCATGCTTTACATGGAATTTGAAGAGATGAAACTTTTATTTTTTCGTGAATAAAGGCCCACTTAAGAGTTCATTTTTTATTGCTCAGCGTTTATTTAAGGCATATAGGTCTGTTTAATAATTGTGAGGAAAAGATGTGTAGGGTTTCAGATGGGCCATTTACAACAATAAATGGCATGCCCAAGTAGCAAGTATAAAGGATGTATTTGATGGTGAGATTGGATTCATTTCCTTTGGATTTGATTTAACATTGTGCTCAATTATTTTTCTATTTTTTCCTTTGGTTGTGGAGGCCAGAAGTAAATTTGGCAAGTCTTCCATTGAAGCTTAAGTGGTGCAATTTGTATGTCTAAGGCTTAAGTTATCTTTCTATACATTCTAGGAAAATAGTCTAGGCATGCTTTCTTGGTGTTCTTGGTCTAGTTGCTTATGAAACCACTGTGCATTTTTCCAAGCGTTGATGCTACCTAAAAACTGTATGAATCAGGTTTAGGAAAGAATAGTGAAGATAATTTTGATGCTCCATTTTCAGTTCCATCCATTGCACCTCGTGTTGCTTTATTATGTTGATGCAAGATTATTATTTGCATGCCTTCTCACTGTGATGGAAGCGGGTATGGAGTGTGTCAAAGTTTACCTTCCGAAGAAATACTCAAGTTGTGACAGCTTATATTGGTAGGCCAAGATGATCCTCAATGCCTAATAGAAGGTTTGAAGACACGGGCTCGAGAGCTATTGAGGTATACATTAAGGTTAATGTTTTAGAGAAGTTCAAGGTGTGTTTATAATTTTCATTTATGGGAATTTGATTATCTTTCCCTTGATAGGAGCTCGTTAGTTTGCTTGTTTACCTAGAAGTCTCATAATGAATAATACATGTTAATTCTGCAAAATGATAGTACATTTTGTTTTGTTCTTTCCAATCATTTGTATACGATTACACTAAACCTTTTTTTTCTCTTCTCCTTTCATTAAGGATTTTGTTTCTACTAAGTGCAAAAATCCAATCCCATAAATGTTGGTACATTTTATTTTGATGCGCTCTCGAGTACTTTATATGTTATGCACTTGCTTTTTTTTCTATTCTTCCTTCATTGCACATTTTTTTTTGTATAAAATATGCAAATGATATTACTCTAGGGTACATTCTATTCGTAATAGCTCACAATAGATGCTTTCTGATTTTTCAGTACTAGACGCCCCTCTTTACTTTCCTACAGAGATTTTTTTTGTACCAAGATGTATGGCTTCGAGTGAGTCAATTTTAAGGCTTGGATAGAGGTGGAAACATAACTTTTCACATTGTAGTTCCTCATGAATTCAAGAAAATGTTTCTGTTTTGAACTTGCTTTTAGAACTTGAAATTGCTTTCAGAATTTGTTGGGACTACTTATATCAATTTTTAGATTGACCTCTTTTACTATCATTATTTGTAGCAATATCAATAAACAATACATGTAATGTAGTGTTCTACATGTACTCTCCCATTATGTGTAGAGCATTTTTTTAAAGCTCAAATACTTATATATGCAATTTCAAGGATTTCCATAACTCTTCACATAATTCTTTAAGGGTGCTAGCTCAATGGAAGAGTGTCTTCGTTATAGGCAAGAGGTTGGTCGTTGGATTCCACTATGCACTCACATGAATTCATCAATGATATTGTAGTTTATTTTAATTATATAGCTTTATATTGGTTTATTTCAATGGTGAGATATTTTTCTAGATTCCTTATTTTATATTGTCTCTAACTAGACATAAGTGATATTGTAATGTCTTTAAATATAAATTTTTATTGTCTCTAGAGAGACAATAGTTAAAATTAAAGACGTATTGTCCCTATAAAGCCAATATGTTTCTAATCCAAATTATTGTCTTTCCAAAAACAAAAATGAAATTATGTCGAAAAAGACAATAATGCTTGTATTATATATTGCCTTTATAGAAGCAATATTTTAAGACCATGATGAATTTGTCTCCTATTATGTTATATATTGAGAATCTTTTAAGACAATAATTTTTGGAAGACCCGCTTCAAGACAATATTTAAAACAATAGACTAATTTTTTTATCTCAAGTTAAGACAATTTAGCCAAAAATTGTCTCAAATATTTCCTTAAAACCCCTTTTATGTAGTAATGTGGTGATCGGTTCAAAATTAAAACGAAACAGTTGGATAGGGATTGTAATATTGTAATACGTGTTGATTCGAATTCATATAACCCGGGGAGGTGAAAAACAAGACGCTGCACGAAAGAGGGTCATAGGTTGCTCAAGGACGCTCTCAGAATATCAAATCTTGGCCCTCCATCTATAAAAATAATCTAGAAGTCAACCCGAGTGAATCTTCCCAAAGTTGATATAGACGCCTTCGGCAAATAATATGAAGTTACGACATGAAGCGGTCAACACTCATAAACGAAGTCCCTAGAGAGGAAGACCAGTTCCGCTACTGCATCTGAGAAAGTGGCCTTATTCAGAGCTGTGAGAATGATGCGAGAGGCGGATGTATCATGATCAATGGAATTGTATTGCTGATAGATGTGGGTGGCGAAAAGACATCAAAGGTGTTTTTCGTCCCAGACATGTGGGTGGCTAGGCAAATACTATTCATCCCAGCCAATCGCCGCACTGCATTTCATCGTCCTCCCTCCAAATGAAAGATGACACATGGCATTGCAACGTCATGGAATTTGTTGAGAAGGGCTTCGTCATTTTTCTGCCATTTCTTCGCTGTCGAAGTGTTTCACCCCCAACACGTCGGTGGAGATCGGCGAGAAGAGTTTCCTGTATCCATCACCACCAAAACTAAGATAGACATAGGAAATGAATCAAGACCCTTGTAATGGGACTGTAATAAATTACTCTCCTTTCTTCGGAACCACCCATTCAGCAGTTATTCTACGACCTACAACAAATCGCCTGTGGGGGCTCGTTCTGTAACTACTACGTTGAGGTTTCTTTTAAGACAATTTTTAAAGGCAAAATAAATGTTTCATCTTAAAAAATTAAAATTACGTTTTTATTTTGAATAAATAAAATATAAAATTATCTTAAACGTTTTGATATATAATTTAAGAAAAAAGAACTCAGGTGGACATTTATTTACTGCACACAGACTCTTTACTAGTTCATCTACCGCCACTTGGAGCAAAATTAGATAGGGCTGAAATAATTTTTGATGGAAGGCAGGACACAGGAGTGCACTTGCATAAATTTGGTTATCTTCATTGTCAAAGACTGCAACCCATTGATTGAATGGTCTCTTCTGGCTAGATGATCACAACTACATGAGTAAGGTAAAGTGCTTGGAATTCTTTTCCTTGGGGTAATTTCATGGAATTTTGAGTGTAAGTGCCAATCTCCTCTCTTGTTCCTTGTGTAGTGAATTTATATTCCTTTGATTCCTCTTCTTTAACATTCCATAAAAAATGAATGCCTTCAATTGTGTGAATAGGATAGGTATTTATCTAAGATCTTTAATCTACTTCTTCAGAAACAATCTTTAGAAACATTTTGTTATTTTCTACAATCAAATATAGTGGGTAGATTCTCCAGTTTTTAGGAAGTTCTTGTTTATATTTTACTTGCAATCTGAGTTTGTAACCAGCGTTGAACATATTTGGAGGGTTCTTTTCTTTTTTATTCAAAATGGGGGACCCAAAGGACTAAGCATTTTATTTGCAGATCTGAGTTTGTAGCAAGCTTTCAACCTATTTCTAGGGTTTTTTGTTTTGTTTTGTTTTATTTCTTTGTTTTGTATAAATCAGAATGGGGGAGCTAGGGTTTTTTCTTCTTTTTTCTTAAGTCAAAATGGGGGAGCTAGAGGATGATGCATCTTTGATGAACAAAGTTCTGAGAAAACTTTATGGGGCATGACTCCTCTTCTTATTTGAATGTTAAGAAATCCAAGAAGCCTGAGCCATATTCAAAGCTTTTTGGCCACAGGAAGCCACAAAATAAGGGCCCCCAATATCCCAAGAGGGGTTGGGCACTGTATTTTCCTTTATCCTAATATAAATTGGTTTAAAGCTTCAAAATAGAGGCTTTGATTGCAATGTGAGCTTTGCCCAACTGTAAAAGAAGGGGTAGAAATTCTAGAGTGCCCAATTGACACATATTCCCCACAAAACAGAAACATTGGAATTGGAGGTGTTGGAAATAATAATCCCAACCACCCCAATAAATACCCTAATAGAAACCATACCTGTTAAGTATTTTTACATGTTGTGTCTTTGTTTGAAGATGGAAGGATTGAAGCTAGAACACAAGTACTAGAACCATTCCCAACACAACAAATAATTTAAGACATTTAATGTATTTTGGTAAATAGATGTGGGCAATCATTCATTCGTCAACTCTTGCCACACTCCACAATCAGGGGTACAATTGTTGTCCACACTCAACAACAAAAACAACATATTAATTATTTGTTCTATATGTATTAATTTAAAATTGTATGTTGACATAAACATGTATGTAAACGTCATGTATGTATTGATTTAAAATTGTATGTTGAGATAAATATGTATGTAAACTTCATTTTGCAAGTTAGAGTGAAAGAGAGAAGTATGTGAGGAGAAAATGGTGGACAAAATTTTGGTGGGTGCCTGAAAGCAATAGTTACTATGTTTTAATGTGTCTTTTTGACATATTGTGTTTTTTTTTTAAGTCTCTGCTTCTGGAAGGTCACACCCCTCTCCCTCTTTTTTTTTTAACATGGTATGGGAGCCGGTTAAACTTTGTTAGTGTAAAAACAAGTGTTTTTACTAGTAGTTCAAATTTTTTTGAGTGGAGATTGCATATTTAGCAATAGGTAGATTTTTTTTTTCACTTAGAAATGGTAACATCAAGTACAAGCTTGACTAATCCTCAAATACCTCGGTTTAATGGAAAAAGTTATTATTATTGAGCTATTACAATTAAGGCCCTGTTTTCTTCTCAAGACATTTGGGATTTGGTGGAGAATAGTTTTCAAGAACCAACACATGCAACAACATACAATGCCTTATCTCAACCAGAAAGAGATTTGTTAACGGAAAACACGAAGAAGGATTCAATATTTTCCAAAGAGTTCATGAAAGTATTTTCCCAAAGGTTGCAACAGTAACTAAGTTCAAGCAAGCATGGGACACCCTCATGACAACCTACCAAGGCATGGAAAAAGTCAAGACAAGTCATGAAGAGTGAATTTGAAATGAATGACATTTGATTCTTAAGATATTATTTGGGCATAGAAGTGAACCAAACAAAAAATGACATTTTTATCTCTCAAACGAAGTATGTGGCAAACATTTTGGAGAGGTTTAAAATGCAGAACAGAAAGTCCGCACCAACTCCAAATGTCATGGGGTTGAAGTTGAGAAAAGAAAATTGTAGGAGCAATGTCAATCCAACATTATACAAAAGCGTGATAGGGAGCTTGATGTATTTAACTGCCACTACGTTGGATATAATGTATGTAGTAAGTTTGGTGTCAAGGTTCATGGAGACACCGAAGGAGACACATTGGAAAGCACCGAAAGAGATTCTATGGTATGTCAATGGGACAAAATAGTATGGCGTTTTTGACACAACAAGAAGTGATTTGAGGCTTGTTGGTTTCACTGAAAGTGATTGGGTAGGAAGTGTCGATGAATGAAAGAGCATGTCACTATATGATTTTCATTTGGGTTCAAAAGCCATTTCATTGACCTCCAAGAAGTAACCAATAGTGTCAGTGTCAATAGCAGAAGCTGAATATGTCGCAACAACAACAACAACAACAAAGTGTTAAGTAGTTTGGATGAGAAGGATGTTGAGGGATCTTTGTCATGACCAAGAGGGAAGCACAAATATGTTTTGCAACAACACCCCATCAATTGCATTGTCAAATAATTATGTCTTTGACAAGAGGACAAAGCATATTGATGCTAAATATCATTTTATTAGAGAGTTGATTAACAATGATAAAATTGTGGTGCAACACTCTAGGTCAGAGGAACAATTTGTTGATATCTTCACAAGACATTGGCAGGTGAAAGTTTTGTTTATCCCATAAAATAATTGGGAATTGTGAATGGAGGAAATTGTGATTAAGTGCAAGTGTTGGAAATAATAATCCCAACCACCGCAATAAACACCCGAATAGCAGCCATACTTGTTAAAAGTATTTTTGCAGGTTGCATCTCTATTTGAAGATGGAAGGACTAAATTCAAAACAAAAGTACTGTGCGAACCATTCCCCAACACAACAAAGAATTTAAGGAATTTAATATATTTTGGTAGAGAGATGTGGGTAAGCATTCATTTCACCACTATTGCCCACACTCCACAAACACATGCACGATTACTATCCACACTCAACAATAACAACAATGTATTAGTTATTTTCTCTGTCATGTATTAATTAAAAATTGTGTGTTGAGAAAAATATGTATGTAAAAGTCATTTTTCAAGTTAGAGTGAAAGAGAACAAGAGTCTGTTAGGAGAAAATGGTGGAGAAAAGTTTGGTGGGTGCGTGAAAACAATAGTTACTATGTTTTACTGTGTTATTCCCCGTGAAGTGAAAATCTCTGAAAATTTTGTTTTTACTTGGTGAATGAGGTGCATTCTCATATAAATGTATTTTTCATGAATTAGAAGTTAATCCTAAGTTTTATTGTTGCTCCAAGATTACTCTGTTTTACTGTGTCTTTTTTTCCGTGAGTGAATATTGTGTTCTTTTAAATCTCTAGCTGCGTGAAATCAACTTCGCGAAAGTCACACCCCTCTGCCTCCCGCGTAATTTTTTTTAACAGGAGGTATGGGTTTAATTGTATCTTTGTTTTTTTTTCATTCCTAAACATCTTACTTAAATATCCCTGAAAAATCTCATGAACGAGACTTGTAGAGTGAATTATCTAAAATTGCCATGTTGTAATCCTACAATGTGCAATCCTATACGGTTGTCAATGAAGTGTCGATCCATGAAACCTAAACGATTAGTGAGTTATTGGGTTGGATCAAATCAGTAACAAGATTTTGCAATTGGTTCTAAACTAAGAATGTAGATATGACTGTTTTTCTTCACTTTGGAGTGTCAGAAGTAGTTATTCTAAATTTTTTGCATGTAGTGTCACTCTATGCTAGTCTAGTGTGTAAATTGCAGGCAACCTTATTCCTATTTATACTTCATGCTAGGGCAAGTACAAGGTGTCCAAAAACAAATCACTTACAACCAGAAATATATTATACATTGACTACCTTGTCACTAGATTCAAACATAATGTTTCCTCTACCTTTCCACTTGTGACCATGTATGCAATCAATAGTTGTGTGGCTAAATCATGTTGTTTTCATCTCAATAGCAAAACCAAGTGTCTATTTATAGAACATGTTGATCAAATGGATGCTTGCAATGACCCTTATGAAGCGACCCTTAAGGTTTTTTCTCAAATCCAAGAGGCAAGTAGAGAACCATACAACTATTCCCCTAGTTCTGCAAGAGGGAAGATTATTCTTCATCAAATAGTTGAAATTAGATTTGAGTCTAACGATTTTCTTGGGATCTAACCTCATATACATGTATGGTAAAGAAAAGGTATCAAATATGTCACATGATGTGTATGATAGAGGGTAGGAGGTGTCACATCATGGAATGCCATTTTTGCCACGAATGCATTGAATGGTTCCCCAATGAGGCCTTATAATTCTTCAAACTTTCTAGAGCATTTTATGAAGGCCTGTCGCACAAATTATCATTTTGTTCTTGTGCTTAAATTTTTGTAGCAATAAAACAATGATATGCAACCACATCCATCTTAGACAATGTTCGATTACCTTTGCAACTTTATGTTCAAATACAAGCCCTTCTTATCTCACATATGCACTACACTAAAAATCTCATAAAAGAGGATCTAAGCCTATGTGCAACATAAATTATATTATTGCTCTTAAAGGATTTGAGAGCAGCCTCACCCCAACGCCAGCTAGCGCACTTGAGAAAATTGTAAATTCTACATTAACAACTTGGGGCTTCTCTCAATTATCAATGCAAGCTAGAGAACATGAGAAGATTGCAGATTATACATTAGCAATTTGGAGCTTCCTTCAATTTACTAATCTTTTTGCAATAGTTACAAATAGATCAACCATACAATATTTAGATCCAACCACAATGACATGAATAGGAGACTCACTATTTCAAAACAAAATTCTCCAAGGATGTAGAGGATTTTCTTTTAGCCTTTGTTACACAAAAATATTGTCACCATGGTTATTTGCAGTCATTACGGGTCTATCATCACTTATACTAGCCTCCTAAGAAAGTCTCAGACCTTAGCTCTTCATGTCAAGCTTTGCAATTGAGAGAAAGACATTGAAAATCAATATTACTCTCGTTCCGCACTTTCTCCTACTTTTACCTGCGGACCCGCACTCTTTGTTCATACTACCTGTGTACCTGCACGCTCTATCTGTAAAGGGGTGGGTGCGTACCCCTGTAAAAGTCAAAAAGGCGCAAGTTTATCCTAAAAATCTCACTTTTGGGTTAAATCTAGATGTTTCTAGAAGGATTTTGACGTGGATTGTTCGCTCCAAGGTGGTTCATGCATCTCAAAAGAGAAGGAGCTAATCCTAAAAGAGGAGGAGCTATCCCTTTGAAAGAGGGCTTTATCCCTTTGAAGGAGGACCTAGTAACTTCCCTCCATTGCACTATAAATTAAGGCATTGGGTTAGTTGCTCGAGAGGTTAGAAGTTGAACATTCTGAGGGTAAATGCTAATGGAATTGGGACTTCCTAGTTAAACTTGAGAGGAGAGATCACATACCTTTTGGTTTCATTGGGAAGTGAGTGAAACTTGTCAAAGTAGAGGAGACTTTTTGTCGGACCCTGGGAGGAGCTTGTACAACATCAAGGCACAAGTTATAAAGTTCTTATTCATTTGAATTAATACAATCAGATTCATTATTCTCAACAAATTGTCTTATGTGGTTTGTTTCATAATCTCCTTGATCATTATGATGAATATGCTTTATGATATTGGCTTTTCAGGTGCTATTTAATTTGTTTGGTTGTTTGTGTTTGCAGACTTACACTTCAAGGAAGCTCATTTGGAGCGAGGGAGCGAGGCTTCCACAAAATTGCACTGGATCCAAGGTAGGCCTAAAACACTTGTTTGCCTTTGTTTTAATTGCATATTTAGAGAAAGATAGTTTTTGATTGGCTTGCTTGTCACTAGATATCTTTAGATACTAGGAAGGTCGATCTTGTTTGCAACCTCGACTCATTCTGTGTGACAAAATGGTGACTCCACTGGGGACTTGATTGTTTTCCTTGTTGTCACTTTGACCTGAGAAGCTTGTCTTTTTGTTTCTGTTTTTGGCTTGTTGTGTCTCGAATTGGGTGGATTTAGTGGATCTAGGTTTGCTTTGGCTTTTCATAACTTTAGGAGAAGTATGCACTCTGTGCTTGTATCACAGTGCCTACCTCTATGCATGTTTACTTTGCACACAGAGCATGCATGCACATGTGCAAACTCTGAGCCTGCAGACCCTGCTAAACTTTTGAAAAGCTTGATTTTTACACTTTCAATTAGTTTTATCTTGGTTTAGGTGTTGTTATCCTCTGCCCAGACCTGCATGTGACTTGTCAAAAGCTTTCCTTGGTCTAATTTCATTGGTGTTAGTGTTTTAGGTGAAGTTCCTAGAAGTTTTGGTTGCCGGTCTTGATTTTCACTCTCGTCGTATAGTAGCTGAGAGCTTAGAAGCGTAGAAGCCTCAGATCACCTTGGTTTTTACTGGCCTTCTTATGAGTCAGACCATTTGAAAAAATCAACCTTTGTTGAGGAATCCATCTTGTGTTTTCTCTTTGCGAAACTTCAAAAAAGCTTGTGTTAAAGGTTTGGATTTCACTTTTACAAAAGAAAACAAAAAATCACTTGTTTTTTGACTGATTTGTGATTTTGGAGAAGTTAGTCCTTGGTTTGCTTATTGCCAAGTAAAACATCCTTGAAAAAACAAAAAACATCTTGTAAGATTTTACTTCAAGTAGTTTTTTATAGTTTGTAGATCTTAAGATTTGCTTTATTTATAGTTTTCTCAAGATTTGCTTTAGTCATAGTTTTGAGTGTTTTTATAAAAATACAAAAATCTCTTTTGAAATTTTTTTGTTTTGGTAGCATTTGAGCATTTGAATAAAAAGGGAAATTCTTGTGCAAATAACTAGTTGTCTCGTTTTGAGTGCATTGGAACAAAAACTCTTCTTTTAATTTGTTTATTAACAAAGATTTGTGTTTACACGCATTTGCATTCTCAAACTCTTTCCTAGCTAGAAGTTCATTGAACAGAAAAGATTGTTTGATCATATTAAGTGCATCTTTTAAGTGATTTCGAGTCGAGTCTTCACACCACGAGTTTCATCTCCACACCTCTTGACTTAACCAAAAACCAATAAAAATAACGCTTAAAATAAAATTGATCTAGAAATCTTTTTATTTCTAGAGCTCTATTACACCGACATAGCTTAGGCTAGTGTCTTGGAGTAGGGAGTACTTAACTCTCCAAGGCAGTAAAACAAATAAGTAGTTGTATCTTGCGGTAGGAGAGAAAACCAATTGTTGCATCTATGCTCTAGGAAAGCTCCTCTTAAAGGAGAAGCACGAGATCGTGTCTGAACCAGTGTGGGAATCAATCCTTCCTCATTGGGAACGACTCCAGATATTCACGTATTAAAAATGGTAAACCTCAGATTAACCATTGTCGAGGAGCCTGGTCACTTGTTGGTAAACCTTGGTTGATGTCAAGGAGCCTTCAAAGGGATTGAGATTGTTACTCTACCCTTGCGTGCGTATCAGATCGTAGACTGTTCCCCCAGGTATATCTGTTTCTGTTGGTAACCATAGTGACCATATTCTATAGGATTCTTCCTAAGGTGACGGTGGCGGGAAGATCCCACTGTACCTGGAGCAGACGTCGGCTAGACTTACTTGGATTTTATGGGGGGTTCTCTTCACTCGAGACGGTTAAGTGGAGAAACTTGTGCCAGTCTATTCATTAAGCAGGTTGCCAGGGTAACTGTTCCAACCGCTATTTCTGTATCGAACTCTGCGACGTTGGATTTCATCACCAACTAGTGTTTTCGGTACGGAAAGTCACTGTTTGTGTGTGATTGATCTCCTAGACTCTTTAGGCATGTGAGTCAATTTGTTTGGTTCTTTAGAGGCCTTAGGTGGTTTTCATTGAGATTTTACTTTGTTTTCGTGTGAAGTAGTTAAAAGTTTTTAACCGTGGCTAAATTACCAAGGAATTCCCGTAGACTTCGGGGCCAACCTCCTGAGTTTTCACCAAGCGAGCTTGAAGGGCTATGGGCCCTGGTAGCAACTAGTGACAGTAGAAGTGGGTCACCTGAAAGAAGAGTATCTGCTTTAGCAGGATATAATCCTGATTTTTCGGCATTAATAGCAGATTATAGTACACAGCCTGTATCCGTTTCAGAAGTTACTGGTAGTGTTGCATCTACTAGTGATATAGGTGAAGAACCTGAAATATCTGAACCCGAATCTGAAATTGCTGCTACTCCAATATCAGGGTTTGCTTCTCTAGCTTCTAGTGGTCCTAGTTCACCTAGGGTAGAAGCGATAATTACCCAAGATCTTCCTTCTATACTAATAGCTATTCAATAACTTGCTATTTCGGATAACAAAGAAGGTATCCCTATTCCAGAGGATCGACCTATCTTAGACCTTAGGGGGCGTGAATCAATCTTTTACAGTCCACCTAGGAGCAGTGCTTGTTATATCTCATTGACTGATTTTTTGGAAAACCCGAGACTAAGTTTTTCACCACCTCATATTTCTTATCACCCAACACCTAGAGGTTACTATCATCCATTGAATATGTCTAAGCAGTCATCCATGTTTTCTCAATCTCCGGAATCCTTTTTGTACGGTGGTCCTTCTGTTCACGCTGGTTATCAGTCCATTTCTGGTACTTTTTCGGGAGCATCTCCTCAACCTTTTGAACAAAAGTTATTAACTGGAAGTAATGGTACTAAACCGTTGAGTGTAGAAGATATTCTCATGATGTCAAAAACAGACATGTTCATAGGACTGTGATTGATGAGGGAGCTTCCACGTGTATTATGTCGATATAGTGTTGGCGATCACTTGGTTCTCTTTCACTAAATCAATCCCCGACAATTATAAAGGCCTTTGATGGCCGTGGGTTTCATCCTTTTGGCATTCTACAAGATCTACCTATAGGGGTTGAAGGTAAAACCGTTAATCTAGATGTGGAGGTGGTTGATGCCCCTCTAGATTACAACCTTCTCTTGGGTCGTAGTTGGTCTTACGCTATGAAAGTTGTTGTTTCATCGGTCTTTCGGCTTATAATGTTCCCTCATAATGGAAAGATCATAACCTTAGACCAGCTGTCTTACATTTCATCCGACCCAGCCTCTGCTGAAGCATTCAGCATGTTGGTAAAGCGAGGATCCCATATAAGGATTTTGAAGTAGGACTAGTTAAAGATTCTGGTTTACTGGGCACTTTTCCTTTTCCTCCTATCAACGCATCGTCTTCTACTGCAACCATTCATATGATTTCATTAGAAACCATTGTTAATGATGATCCTTCTGAATCTGAGATAGACTCCTTTGGTACTCTTATGCCTTTGAGTCCATATGAACTTGCGTATCAGACTGTGCAGTCGTTTTCCGACAAAACATCAACCCAAATCGACTTAATGAATGTGGTCCATGAGGAATCACTTTCAACATCAAACTCGGATTAAATAATGTTTTCTGAACTTGTTCAAATGGATGAGAAAATTCGTGAAATCCTATGCATCAATGAGTTACCATGGGAAGATATTCATCAAAGATCTTCGTTTTTACCCGAGAGTGATCGTTTTGAAAATGATTTTTCATCAATCTTTACAACCGAATATGTTAAGGATGCTCAGAATCCAATGAAACATCCCGATTTCGAGTTAAACTTGGGAAATATTTCTCGAACTATTCCCCTTGACATTTCAGTTAAGCCTGGAATTGTTGAAAACGTTCGTATAGGTGCCTCTTGTACAGAATATGAAATTCAAACATATAAGCCCCTATTTCAAGAATTCCGCGATGTGTTTGCTTGGTCATATGAAGAAATGCTAGGAATTGACCCCGAAAATGTAGTTCATGAAATCAAAACCTACTCTGATGCTAAACCCGTCTGGAAATGTTTGCGTCAGATTCACCCAAGAAAAGCTGCTATGATTAAAGCAGAAGTTGAAGAGTTACTCAAAGCAGGTTTCATTTATCTGATCCCGTTAATGGATTGGGTATCAAATATTGTTCCTGTTAACAAAAAAAAGGGACAATAAGAATATGCATCGACTATAGGGACATTAATCGAGCATGTCCAAAGGACAATTACCCTACTCCGTATATCGATCAAATCATTGACGATTGTGCTGGCAACGAAATTTTCTCCTTTATGGATGGCTTTTCCAGATACAATCAAATCAATATTCTACCTACTCATCAACCAAAAACGACATTCATTTGTCCATGGGGGACATTTTCTTATTGTAAATTATCTTTTGGGCTCAAGAACGCCAGGGAAACTTTTCAACAGGCCATGTCTTATGCTTTTCATGATATCAAGCACATTGTGAAACCCTATCTCGATGACTTTCCTGCTCATTCATTACATCGAGCTGATAATCTCATCCATTTAAGAGAAATTTTTATGAGGTGTAGGCATTATTGGATTAGGTTGAACCCCCACAGTGTGTTTTTTGTATTGAAACGGGTTGGTTACTGGGGTTTGTTGTTTCGAAAGCTGGCACTCGTGTCGATCCCTTGAAGGTTGAAGCCATTATCAGATTGCCTCCTCCTTTGAGTCTTCGCCAACTCTAAAGTTTACAAGGGAAAGAAAACTTTTTACGTCGATTCATCCCTAACTATGCTGAGATCACAAAGGGTTTTACCCTGTTGTTGAAGCAGAATATTTCATTCTTTTGGGACGAGATAGCCGAGAAATCTTTTGATGCGCTAAAACATGCGTTGAGCCATGCACCGCTGTTGCATCCTCCCAACTACAACCAGGACTACTTCTTATATCTCACCGCTTCCTATTCCACCATCGGAATGGTGTTAGTTCAAGAAGATGGATTCGGTACTGAACATGTGATATATTAGCTTAGTCGAACGTTAAATCCAACTGAGCTAAAATACTCACATCTGGAGAAATTGGCATTGGCAGCTGTTCAAGCTGTCCAACGTTTTCGTCATTACATTTTACTATGTAAGACTATAGTTATTTCTAATTGTAACCCTATGGTCTATATTTTTACCAAGAAATTGCTGGGGGGCAAGTACTCCAAATGGATTGTCATCCTGTAGGAGTTTGACTTGGAATTTGAAAAGTGTAAGTCAAAGAAATCTTTAGTTTTTGCGGAATTAATGTGTGACTTCCCGCGTGCTGACACGGAAACTGTGTCAGAGGAGCCCATTGTGGACGAATCCTCGTTTCTAATCAGCAGTTTAGATCTGTGGTACAGGGATATCATCATTTATCTCCAAACCCAATCTTTTCGGCCAGATATTTCACGATCGGACCATCGAAAAATACGATTCCAATCCCAACAATTCAAAATTATTGGAGATACTCTTTATCGTCGTGGGGAGGACTCTATTTTTTGACATTGTTTGACTCATGAGGAAGCTGAAATGGTCCTAAATGACTGTCACTCTGGAGCGTGTGGCGGTCATATGTCTGGGTATGCTACAACCCAAAAGATATTGCGTGCTGGCTATTTTTGGCCGTCCATGTTTAAAGATTGTATCCTTGCGGTCCGAAAATGCCACAACTTCCAAAATTTTGATTGAAAGATGCGCTCTCCACCTGCTCCTCTTCACCCTATAATTGTCGTTGGTCCTTTTTCCAAATGGGTTATCGATTTTATTACATGTAACCATCACTCGGTCGGGGGGCATGCGTATATTATCCTTGCGGTAGATTATTTTACCAAGTGGGCCGAGGCGATGCCTACATTTGAGGCAGACGGCAAAACAACTGCGATTTTTGTATTTAATCATATAATTGCTAGGTTTGGTGTTCCAAAAGTGATTATCACTGATCATGGGTGTCATTTTCAAAATGTTATGATGACTGAACTTACAGGCCAGCTTGGCTTGTGTCATGACAGTTCAACTCCTTATTATCCACAAGCTAATGGCCTGGTTGAAGCCATTAACAAAGTTCTAGTCATCATGATGCGACGAATCATTGGGATTCATCGGTCGAATTGGCACAGCATGTTATTTTCAGCGTTGTGGGCGTATCGAACCTCAGTTAAAACGTCAACACGGTTCACTCCTTTCCAACTAGTTTATGGTTTGGAAGCTGTGTTACCTATTGAGTGCAAAATCCCGTCATTGCGAATGGCCATCGAGTTACTTCCAGCCACTTCCGAAGAGGAAAGACATTTGTTATACTTGGCTCAGCTAGATGACAATCGACGCGACGCTGCATTAGTGATCGAATCTCATGCAAAACGTATTAAAGCTCAGTATGATCGAAATGTGACCCCTCGAAATTTTCCGGAAGGAGATCTAGTCTTATTTTACGATCAAGCAAATGATAAATTAGGCGTTGGAAAATTCGTGCCTATGTGGCATGGTCCCTATATTGTCAAGCAAAATCTAGCAAAAGGGGCCTATGAATTGGTAGAATTTGACGGGGTCTCTTTAGGTAAACCTAGAAATGATCTTTACCTGAAGAGGTATTATGCTTAAAACGAGTGTGGAGATATTTTAGTTAGGTTAGTTTTCCTTCTAGCTAGTGTGTTTTAGATTAAAAATTGTGCTTAGCTTAGGGAGTGTTTTTAGTCGTTATTCTCTCTTATCTTGGTTTTACGTTTGATGTCGCAGATGTCGACGCCTCTCCAAACATACATTGGTTTCGCTGATGGTGCTTGTCGTTGTACACGGAATATTTCTTCCGCAGATTGGGTTATCTATTCGCCCTCTGACGAGTTGGTATCTATGCATGGGGTAAGCCTCGGTCAAACAACAAACAACATTGCAGAGTATAGTACAGTTATTTAGTTATTATCTGAATCTATTTCATTTGGGATTCGGAGTTTGATAGTGAGGTTAGATTTTGAACTCGTTGTATTACAGCTTAATAGAGTATACGCCATTAGAAATCCAGTTTTATTGAGATTATTTTTGAGAGTGCGTCTCTTGGAACATGAAATTTGACTATATTGAATATCAGCATATTCCAAGATCTTTAAATACATTAGCAGATGCAATTGCTTCTCAAATGTTAAGTAGACATGTGCAATAATCATACAAGTAAATTTAAAAACATTCCATAACATGTTTAACAATATAAGCTGGTAATAATGATATCATATATATAGGAGTGTGTCAAAATAATACATCGTCCTCGATCATAGGTTGAAAAACACCTTATGATTGGCAAAAATGATAAGTACAAAAAGCAAAAATGTCATATGTGACTAAAATAGGCGATCATCCCATCACTGGTGATGATCTCGATACGAAACCACTGCACGGGCCACCTTACAAAGGAACCTCCTAAAAGGTCCTGGGACCCCAATCACATAGCGCTGAAGTCGACGAGGGATGTCATCTATACTGGTCTCAGGCATGTCCCGTGTCAGGTGCTCTAAATGGCTCTCCAACTCGGCCAAGGTCTCTGCTGATTCGTCATGTGGGAATGGAGCCGGTGCAACTGGTTGTTTCCTCTCGTAATGCCTGAGAGCGGCTGGTCACCGTGGGCCCACATCTGCATTTGAAACTTTTACTATTAGTTTTGGGGTGATATAAAAACAAAAAAAAATTAAATTAGGAAAAATGTTGAAAATGATTTTACCTGCATCATCCCATTGCTCTCCTAGCGAAAGAGCCATGTCCGGGTCTCCACAAAAATCAACCCCAGCATAAGGAAAATCCTGGATAGAAAAAACCTGGTTCTCCAACCATTGGAAATACTCAGGTTTGAACCGAACGACCTCGGTCCCCTCATCAGGATGACGGGCCATAACTGCAACCCATCGCATCAGTTTGGGCTCTCGAGGAAGCCCAGCTCCAACAGTAAGGTGTTGTGGGATTAGCATCGGAACCCTCTACAGACCAAAACTCACAACTATAGCACCATACCCAAAGGTCTTTAGCTGTCCGTTTTTGGCCCTGGTCAGTTGGCCCTTCACATTGGCCAACACAGCATCGCACCAGTTGAAAATGGTGCCTCGAAAGCAATCAACTACCATCTGCATTTGGGATCCGGCGGCAATGTGTAGCGCTGCACTACCGCAGAGTCTGGTAACTGTGAATGCAATAACCATGAGTTCAGGAAGGGATATGGTTTTGATATCTATCCCTTTGTCCCGATTCTAGACATTGCAAAACTCTAGTCGGAGGCTCTCGACAGACTCACCACCTGCCCTGGGCCCAAATAGAGTCAAGTGTTCACCCCTCCTGGGCAAACCAGTCAAAAAGTATATATCAACTGGCTCGATTTCTAGCTGGTGCCCACCAATAAAGAAGCATTGGTCCTGTATACTCCATATATCAACCATCCACCGCAAAAAGTCCACCTCGGCCCTCATGCCAGGTATGGCCCAGAACTTCTACAAGCCACATGCCCTCAATGCATCGATCGAAGGTTGATGATTCATCGCAGCGAGGTCCACATCCTCGTGCTCCCGTTCTCGCCAATCAAGCATGATGTTTATCCTACAATCAAGTAAAAAAGGCGAATTAGAATATGCAAAATTGATTTCATTGGGTATTTTTTGAGTTAGTTAGGTTTTTATAAACCTATGCGCGGGGTACGCACCCCCTTGTCAGGGACAGTGCGTGGGGTCCGCACCTTTCCTTCACGGCAGGTGCGTACCCCCAACTTTTTGCCCATTGCAAAAAAGTCGGGGTACGCAGGTCCCCTGAGGTAAACCTTTGGGCCCCCGCGCGTGGGTTTTCAAACCTAAAAACCTCCTAAAAACAAAAATTAAACCCTAAAAAACAATTTCAAATGGACAAAAATGAAGAGTAGGATGATGTGGATTACCTGGAGGAGACGGAGTTTGATTCCGACGGACGGATTTTCCGCAATCTTCACGGGAAGTTTCTGGTCAAAAGCCCTCTTTTCTCACCCAAATCTCAAATGGTAAAAATGAATGGTAAAAGTCCTTTTTATAAGTTTTTTGTGTAAATAAATTCTAAATTTGTTTATGTTTCACTTTAAAAAGTTGTTTTTTGCGACATTTTTACCTATTATTAAATAGGTATGAGTAATGTTTGAGTTTTTGTTCAGGATAACGGATTTTTAGGCGAAATCAGTCATTTTCAACGAAAAACCATTACAGTCACCTTTAAGCTCTTTTATGACTCCTAAAACATGAAAATATTGCCGAGTTTTTCTTTTTAAGCTCACTAAAACGGAACTAAAAAGACGGTCCTCTTACAACCCTTTTCTGACTGTAAAAAACACGAAAATATTGTCGGTTTTTTGTCGTTTCAAATTCCATATTGGTCATAAAACGACGTTTCGTTGATCGCCTTTTTACTTTTTCGGATCAGAGGCACTAATTACGAAAAGTACTCCTTGCTCTTAAAATATCAAGCAGTTCTCAAGTATTATTTTATACTTCTTCGGGCTTGGGAGACACAAATTTACGAAAAATTCAACCCGTAGTCTTCTTAAGTTTTTTCAGACTCTCTAAAAATGAAAAACGTTGAGTTTCTCCTATACTGGACTCATTAAATTTCGATAGTAAACGACCTGTTCAATTACAAACAGGGACGGACCACTCCTTCTTAGGCTTTGAATTTAAACTAAGTTGGACTCATCCGAAGGATGAGCTTATAATCAAGCACATGTTATCCTCCTCAAGCTTGTACAAAATAAAGAGGTACTTGCCAGAAATGGTGGGGGAAAAGAGAGAAAAATGAGCATGTTTTTCATACTTTGTAACCACTCCTGAACACGACACTTTCATTCACCTGGGTTGGGAAATCCTTTGCCTAACAGTTGATGAAACCACATTGAAAGTCTTCAGCCAGTTTCTAGGTATTAACTTTGGGTCAATCGTCACCAAACCATCTGTTGTGTCGTTATGTGTTCAAGAGGTTAGTGCGAATAAGCCATTCATCTGCAAAAATATCTGTCATCCATCTTGACCATCCCTGAGCCAGTCCTTACAACTAAATTTTTTCGAACTTGATCTATGATTTCGTGTTGTGGGCTTGCCTACGACGGATCGCTTTCTATCGACTTTAGCTCTTTATCTAGAAAGATGATCTAGAAATCGCTAGTACCTTGGGATTTGCATGCCTCAATGGCAGGTTTCTCGTCTTCGATGATAGGTTGCATCATTGACCTTCGATCGAAGGATTCCGTGACATGTTCGACATCAACACATCTAATCGCATCTCATGGATTGTACTGAGTACTTTGAGAGCCATTGTCATTATTGGTGGTTTCTCTCACACTTGTTAACAATTTACATCATTGACTAGTAATCAAGTGGTTTCTACCATGTTCGACTTCGACACATTCATTCGCATGGATAGAATCGTACTATTTCGAGGAGTAGAAATGAAGATGCTGGATCTAGTTTCCACCATCCAGGCTGCGAGGAATTTTGTATTCATTATGTTGTAGACTATTCATAAATAGATGGCTGCGTCTATACTGTGTCTACATGTGTCTATACTTATGATGTATTACAAGATCGTTCCTATATCAGAGGAGTAGTTAGTTTTCTAGTTAGTTTTGATCTGAGTATGGGAATGCCTACCTCAGTGATGATATGATCTCAAATATATATTTTGCACTTGAATGTTTTTACAGGTTCCAACCGAGCTCTTCGCAGGATAATCCTCGAAATGATAAAGTACTTCACTCTTCTTAAATGATAAATGAAATCCTCATCTACTATATACTTCAAACTTTAGGGGGCAATATTTTACACAAAAATATCGTCACCATGATTATTTGCAGTCAGTATGGGTCTATCATCACTTATACTAGCCTCCTAAGCAAGTCTCGGACCTTAGCTCTTCATGTTAAGCTTCGCAAATGAGAGAAAGACATTGAAAATCAATATTACTCTGGTTCCGCACTTTCTCCTACTTTTACCTGCGGACCCGCACTCTTTGTTCATATTACCTACGTACCTGCACGCTCTTTCTATAAAGGGGTGGGTGTGTACCCCTATAAAAGTCAGAAAGGTGCAAGTTTATCCTAAAAAACTCACTTTTGGGTTAAATCTATATGTTTCTAGAAGGATTTTGACATGGATTGTTCGCTCCAAGGTGGTTCATGCATCCCAAAAGAGAAGGAGCTAATCCCAAAAGAGGAGGAGCTATCGCTTTGAAAGAGGGCTTTATCCCTTTGAAGGAGGACCTAGTAACTTCCCTCCATTGCACTATGAATTAAGGCATTGGGTCAGTTGCTCGAGAGGTTAGAAGCTGAAAATTTTGAGGGTAAATGCTAATGGAATTGGGACTTCCTAGTTAAACGTGAGAGGAGAGATCACATACCTTTTGGTTTCATTGGGAAGTGAGTGAAACTTGTCAAAGTAGAGGAGACTTCTTGTTGGACCCTGGGAGGAGCTTGTACAACATCAAGGCACAGGTTGTAAAGTTATTCTTCATTTGAATTAATACAATCAAATTCATTTTTCTAAACAAGTTGCCTTATGTGGTTTGTTTCATAACCTCCTTGATCATTATGATGAATATGCTTTATGATATTGGCTTTTCAGGTGCTATTTAATTTGTTTGCTTGTTTGTGTTTGCAGGCTTACACTTCAAGGAAGCTCATTTTGAGCGAGGGAGCGAGGCTTCCAAAAACTTGCACTGGATCCAAGGTAGGCCTAAAAAACTTGTTTTCCTTTGTTTTAATTGCATATTTAGAGAAAGATAGTTTTTGATTGGCTTGTTTATCACTAGATATATTTAGATACTAGGAAGGTCGATCTTGTCCGCAACCTCGACTCATTCCGCATGACAGCCTTGAAAGACAAAAATGTCATGTGCGGCATGCTAAGGAGTCCTCTGTCAAAAGACATGATCAATGTTGTCCCATTACATATCTTTTACAAAGTAGTGCAAAATTACTAGTGCCTTGTTTTTCTGATTTTGGTTATATCATAGTTGACTCAACTTAGAAAGGATTGAAGCAAAGAGGGTTGGTAACTTAATTTTTTTTTTTTTTTTGTAAACATGCTAGTACTTTCTCTATTAATATTATCCAACCACTAACATGTTTTTCATAGTTGTAAGAAGTGGCATCAACCTACCCATAGGAAACGAGGTTGACCACCTGTCAGCATTAAAAGATGTAAAAAATATAAATAAGTCTTTTTCCACCATCCATGCAACATTTGTTGTTCTATCTATAATAAACATCAACTTGGGAAAGTAAAGGCTAATTGACATATAGCAAAATTATAACTAGAAACCTATTTCACTCGTCCGAGGACTCCACCAGAGCTGGGGCTTTTGCATTGGACCCTGGCATCTCGCTTCTCCTCATGTCCTGTAGGCTTTGCTCTATCTTGCTCAGAGAAAAATTGTTTTGGTAGACTTGTATCTGAACTATTGATATCTCCCTTTGGATATCCTTCCTGTTGGGCTCCTTTGTTTTGGCGTCCTCTTGTACCTCATGTTCCTTATTTAAATCATGTTCCTCATTTAGTGTCATAGCTCAAGCTACTATGTTCTTCACAACCCAGTATTGCTGGATTGTTTTCTAGAAGAGAGTATGCCAGCCTTGGGCGTTCCCCAGGTCTTGCACCATGGCTTCTCACTCTTTTGTCTCTATGTCCTGGCTGGTGATGCTATCATTGAGTTCCCTCTCCCACCCTGCTATTAGAGCTCTTACCTATGGTGGGTTTCCATCCATGTAAGTGCTAATGAGAGTATGCATATGCTCCTTTCTAGACTTCCTTCCTCATTTGCTTTGGCTTCTATTAGACGTTGCATCTCCCCCCCAAGGTTCTTATCCATGCCTTCCCAGTTCCTCTGTTGCCTCGTTTAGCCACCTATTGCCCTTCTTTAGCCATGTTGTCTTTGTCCTAGTTGTGTTCTTCTTCGCCCGAACCCTTCTCTACTATAGGTTTTCTTACTATTGTGAAATGCATGATCCGGACCTCCAACCTATGCTACACCCTAGTTATTATAATACGTAAAACAATAACACAAGAAATTTCATCTGTTTGAATGCATACACTCAAAACTGTCATACTTTTCGTTGCTTCACATGGCCTTTTGCCCTAGTCCTGGCAGCTAGGGTTTGCCTCCTTCTCCCTGAGATTCCACCCTGAATGCGCTTGACATAACACACTTCATCCACTCAGTTCTTGTCATCTCTGTTTCATCGCTCCCCAACAACCCATATCATGTACGTAATCCTTTATGGTCCTACCGGAGTCCTAGATTTAGGTTCCCTTTTCCTTATTCTAGATTTCAATTGGGTTTCCCATCCCGGCCTCTCTCCTCTCAAGTATCCTCGCTCAAATTTTTCCCTTGGTTATCCCTTGAGTCCCACTCTCAATAAGCTAGTTTTGGTTCGTCTCAAGCCAGGCTAGCCATAGCCTTGCTTCGTTGGTCATCGTGATACCCATCACTTTATATCTACTACATGTTTTTTTCCTTTTTCTGCCTCAGGTAACACCTGGCCAAGACTTCAATCTTCCTATGCCCTCCCTTAATGGAATCCCCATTGTCTCCTCATTTTACCTCATTCCTTCTCTGCTCCTCTTCCCAAGGAGACCCTTTCACTTTACTGTATCTACTCTCTTAATTAACATTCCAGACCAGGTTAGAGTTCCAGGAACCCCAGGTCACGACTTGCTTTGAGTCATGGTTTTTGCAAGCCCCCTCCTTGAATTCCTCTTAATTATTCATTACTACAATTCTATCACGTAAGATAATCAAGGTAACATACCATTGATTTTTGTCAACTAGCCTGTGTCCACCACCTTTCTCTTCTCATTCCTTCACCTTCTTCCTTTGCATCCAACTATCTCCTCTCTCATCTACCTTTACCTCGTTTTGCTTTGTCCATCTACCCCCGCTTTCTTCCATCCAGCCTCACACGTGCCCTCCTCTTCCTCCCACCACCGATTCTTTCATTCCTTTTCCTTGAAATGATGAACCTCTGACTCTTCCTTCACTATCTCGCATTACTTCCCTCATGCCTCCGGTTGCTCCTGCCATGGGTTTCTTCCTACATTCATGACACTTGCCAACTTTGTTACCCCCACCCTCATGCTTGCCCCCATGCCTTCATCACTCCCTTCCATCCTTAGCCACAGTTGTCCTCGCTCTATGCATTTCTCTTCCCTAACCTGTCCTACTTGCTACCCTCCCTGTTGTCTCGTCCTCCCAAATCTGGATGTCCCCTTTGTCCTTGGGTGCAAGCTGATGGTTTTTGACGCCTCTACCTCCCCTCCCCTCTGGCCCACCTCAACTTCCCTATCTCACCTTGATCAGGGTTTTCTTATTTCTCCTTGTATTTTTCTAGGATCTCCTCTAGTTTCCTCATCCCCTCCATTTGTATTAATTCTTCTCCTCTTATATCCAGGCTTCTACTTGTTTGTTCGCATCCCCAGTTAGCGAGATTGTCTGCTACCACGTTGCCCAACCGGAGGACATGTGTTGGGATAATGTACCTGAGTTGTTGAATTAGCTTTCTAATCTCTTGTACAAGCCTCGTCGTCCTCCAAATTTCGCTGATTTTCTCCCAAGGTGTCCCTTGCTGGAGGTTTTTCATCATGTCTATTGCCATTTTCGAGTCTCCTTCCACCTCCAGTCTCTGAATCCTCTCCCTTACTGCAATTTCCAGTCCCCACTTCAATGCATGGAGCTCTGATTCATTGTTTCTCATAGTACCACAGTCCATGGCAAATATGTGAATCATATTACATTTGTCATCTATGAATACTTCTCCCTTCCTCATAGCCCCAGGGTTCCCTTTTGCGGCTCCATCGAAGTCATGTTTGGTAAATTCTTTCTGAGGTTGATTAAAATTTTTCATAGTCTCACAATTGGGGGGGTGTCGTTTCCACAAGGTGGAGATTAGCATACTTGGCTTCAATTTTAGGCCCATCATTATACGTTCTTCTGGAGGATTTGTTTTCCAATCCTCTGCATACAATTTTTCAGTAAGGATTCTTTCTCGAATATTCTGGAGTATCATTTTCCATATTTCGTCTTTTGTTCTTTTTTCATCTTTGAAGATCCATTTATTTCTTTCCTTCCATATTTCCCATAGAAAGAAACCTAAAGATAGTCTCCATGCTTGATTCAGGATGGGGTTTTGGTAAGGTTTTTTCCGCCAATTGTCAATTGTTGCTTTCATACTAGTTTGATTCTTGTCAGTTACTCCGTAGAGTTGATCATGGCGTCTCCACAAGTTTTCACCGTATCAACAAGAATTGGTCATATGTTCCATTGTTTCTCCTTCTTCATTACATATACTACAGATAGAGGGTCCCTACAGGCCTTTTTTCTGTCGTTGGTCCCAAGTAAGTGCTCGTCCATGTCTAAATATCCACATGAAAAAAGCGATTTTCGGCCATGAATTTTCTTTCCATATTATGGCCCATATATGTGTCCCCTGTTGCAGGTGGTGTGCTACATGCAGGTGATAGCCTCTTGTGAACATCCCTTTAATCATGTACTCCCATCTTAGAATGTCCCACCCTTCCATTTTTGCAATTTTCTGGGTTGCCATCTCTTTCTCATATACCTTCCATTGGGGGGTTTGGCCAATCCTGTTTATGTTTCCATTTTCTCCAGTTCTCTCCTCATTCCATGCTCCAAAATTTTATTACTCTCTATTCTTCAAGGTTTTTAGTATATTGACATACTATTTGTAGCTTTGGTTTGCTGTTTAACTTTGCTCTCTATTTCCATGCTTCTCCCTAGAATTTTTCTGTCTCCTCCCGCTATTTCCTAGAAACTATGGGTTCTAATCAGATTTCTATTATCTGAGACTAACTTTGAGATGTATGATCGCTTATTATTTTCTTGGACTCTCAGCTTTCCTTCAATTGAACTCAAAATTCCATATTTTCTCCCCCATATTTCCTTCCATAGGTTTTCTCCTCCCTGGACCCTTCTCCACTAGAGCTTTTCCCCCATGACCTGATTGAGAATGTACGGGTCTCTGAGTCCCAACCCCACATATTTTAGAGGTTTGTTGAGCTAACTCCATGATAGTAGAGCCCATTTGTTTCCTGTTCTGGCCCTTGACACAAGAACTTTTTGAAGATGTCTATCATATTTTGGCAAATTGTTTTTCGCATCGCTTGACTGGTTAATTGGCAAATCGGGATTGATTGTAGCACTGATCTCAGTAGTATTACTCGAATCGGTATATTTATTGATCTGGATGTCCAATTCTGCATTCTCCCTTGGATTTTTGCCAACAGGGGTTTCCAGTTTGCCACTCTAGTTTGTTGGTCACTTAGCTGAATTCCTAAGTATTTCAAGGGGAGATTACCAATGTGGAATACCATTATTATTGCTAGGAAAGCTTGTGATGGGGTTGTTGTATTGAAGAAAAAGATATCATACCTTTATTATTTATCTTCGTCTTTGAAGTGCTTGTGAAATTAGTTAGAATCTCCAATAACCCTTTGGCCTCCTCGAGCGATGCTTTCCCATACATCATTATGTCATCAACAAATTGTTGGTGAGTTAATGGTAAATTATTCCCCAACAATCTAAGACATGTGTAGTGTTCCCTTTGTACTTTCTCTTTTATATACATTCTGAGTCCTTCTGCGGCTAGTATGAATAGGAACGAGGATATCGGGTCACCTTGCATAAGCCCTCAAGTTGTATTGAATACCTTGGTGGGTGATCCATTAAGTAAAATTGATAGGACTAGATTTGATATCATCGACATTATCTAGCTTATCCATCTTCCATCAAAGTCAAATGCCTTCAAAATTCCTTGTAGGTACTTCCAATTCAGAAGATCATAGGCTTTTGATAAGTCTAGTTTTCCTAGCATGCCTTTGTTTTTTTTGGTTTTTAGTGAGTGAATTTCCTCTTGTACCATCACAATGCCATCAACTATTTGTCTCCCTTTAACAAACCCTATTTGTTCTTGAGAGATTAGACCAGGTAAGATAGGTTTTAGGTGGTTTACCATAATTGTGGCCATGATTTTGTAAATTACATTACAGAGCAATATTAGTCTAAAGACTTGTGGTTCTTTCAAATGATCCATGTTAGGAATGAGGGCCAAAAAAGTGGAGTTTAGGGTCGGATGCATTCTTTTGTTGCGTCAGGAATCGTCGACAATTTTCACATTATCTTCCCCCATGAATCGCCACGTCACCTGATAGAATTCTGATGTGAACCTGTGTGGGCCTAGTGCTTTATTCTTCGCCAGGCTTTTAATGATTTCATCTACCTCTGCTTTAGATATTTCCCTTATCAGGGCCATGTTCTGATCCCTTCTCACTAGATTGGGAATGCGCTGAGTGATTTTGTTTATGTTCTCCTCCTTGTTTAGGTTGGGTTCTGTTAGTAGCCTTTGGAAGTGTTTAACTAACAGGTTCTCCATATCTTCCTTTTGAGTAAGTCAGTTGCCTTGCTAATTGACTAGGGAGAATATACTATTCTGATGCCCATGTTAGATCATTTATTTATGGAAAAACTTCATATTTCTTTCCCCTTCCTTTAACCATTGGATTCTTGATTTCTGTTTCCACAATATTTCTTCTTGTTGTCTCCTTTCCTCCAATTTATTTATCAGTTGTCCTTCCTCCTCCTCTAGCGACTCATTTCTTCCCTCAATGATGATTTGTTGTTGTACTTTCCTCATCTTGGCTTGGATCAATTCCTATTCCTGTTGAATGTTTTCAAAATCGTCCTTATTACATTTTTTATTTTTCCTTTTAATTATTTGATTTCGAGTTGGAAGGTATGCATCAGATTTCTACCTTCTTTCTCACTCTCATTCCACCATTCCTTCAATTTTTCAATGAAGGTCAGTTCTCTTAGCGAGAAGGCTTCAAACCTAAAGGGTCTATTTATATTTCCTTGTTTCATTTCCACTTCTAATTTAATAGGCCAGTGATTCAACCCTAGGCACAATAAAATAGACGCCTCATAGTAAACATCTTTACTAATAAGATTTTCTGTTGCCAAGAATCTATCGATATGAGAAGTTATTTGCTTGTTCCCTCCCCTTCTATTATTTCATGTATATTTTCCATTAATTGTTGGGATATCCACCAGGTGAAGTTCTTCTTGTATATCCCTCAATTTCTCCATTTCCAGCTCTTCCCAGATTCCGCCTTTTTTCTCCTCCAGCATTGTTATCAAGTTGAATTCGTGTTTTAGTAACAAAATCTTTTCCTCGTGCATTTGGTTTAACATATTTATCCTCTGGAGGAAGTTTTCGTTTTCGATTGGGATATGAGGGTCATAGAATACAGAAATTAAGAACCACTCTCTGTTTCCTATTAGGCGGAACCACCCAGTGAGGGTGCGCTTCATCCCTATCCATTAATAAATTGTCACCTCTATTGGGTTGCACATAATCGCTATCCCTCTTACGCTTCCTCATGCATCTATAGACATACCTTCATACCTCAGTTTCATCTTGCTTATGATTTCATTCATTTTTCGTCCTATAATCTTAGTTTCTTGTAGCAACATTAGTTGGGGTTTCTCTTTTCTCACTCTCTCTGCTACGTATCTCTGTTTTCCTCGATTGTTTAGACATCTTATGTTACTATCATTGGGACACTTTGATTATTTATTTGTATACCGCTGATAGCGGTACCACCCTGCCTGTGCTCACCGACATTTCTCACATGATCTATATAGATTCATGTAAGTTTCTTCGTCCCCTTTTCTTCCCTCATTTCGTTTTGTTTGAATACTCATGGGGGTTTTCTTGATGCATCCCTAGTCGCTCTACAATCTCAACCTGTCCTTGTCTCTACTTGGCTTGATAGTATTGGAAAGTCTCTTTGTATAACCTTTTTTGGCCTTCCAAAATAAATCTTACATTTAAATGTCTCCATCCATTCAACAATTTCTTCAAAACTTCCTCTTCCATGCTAAGTTCCTCTCCCTTGGGTCAATTTCCATTGTAGTGGTTTCCATCCCCTCCCTTTCTTCCTTACCCTCTTTATCTGCCAAATCTCTTTGAGCTTTCCTCTCAGGTGTTGGGTTTCCTTGACTCGAACTACTCTCTTTTCCTTTATCCTGATAGTCCATAAGTTGGATCTTGCTTTCTACATCTTCCTCTACCTGTAATGCTTCAAAGCTATTCTTACCACTCGGTTGAGTTTGGTATTTTTTTTCCCTGTGTTGTGGGTTTCCTTTGGTTGCCTCCTCTTGTTTTTTACTTCTTGGAACTGTTCCTTATCTTCTTGAGGTTTTCTCTATTGCTTGAGCGTATTTTCCATCTCCTCCATGTTTAGTGGACAATCGTTAAATAGGTGGCCATATTCATGGAACCCTCAGCATATGAACGAAATTTTCTCATAGTCTAAGGTTTGTTTCCAAACCTCTTCGTGGTATTCTAACTCCACTGATTCAGGTATGGGTTCAGCTATGTTCATGTACACACAGATTCTCACGTAAGATGTGTATCTACCTCTATTTTTCATTTTTGCAACGAATTTTCCTATCGTATTCCCAATACCCTCTAGTATTTTTGGGTCTCAGAAGTCCATTGGGAGGCCAAACAACCTTACCCATATTGGGGTTGTCAGGGATTTTTCCTTGTGTGGGTCATAACATTATTCCTAATATCTCATGAACAGACAAACATTATAATGAAAATAAGGGCTATTTTCAAATATTTTTTTCCTTATCTTGCACATTTGAGAGTATTACCGTGAAGAAGCCTCTAGCTCCCAGCTTTAGCTCAATATGGTCTTTGTTTACCATTTTTGTTGTATCCACTTGGTAAGGTCTTTCTCCATCGGCCATACTCCCACGAACTTACAGATCAATGTGTGGTCCTTCATGTAACTTCTGTATCTCTCTAGTTTATTAATCAGAATTATGAATCTCGGTTTCTCTACTGCACATGGCAGGCATCCTCCTCTGCTGCCAGTGTGCCATAACGCCCTAAGGACAGGTTGTTTCATTTTGTTTGTCTCTTGTGTTTGATTATAGTTGTTGGTGTTCTCGCAAGAATCCCCTGTCGCTACATCCAGATAGGAGGGGATCTCTCCCCCTAGCTTCCTTTTTCATCTTGACCTGGTAAGCAACCCCTTGGTATGAAGCTTTGCAGTAACCGTTAGAGGGTTAGGTCACAGATGAGCTTAGTTAATGGTTGTCATAGTTTCATTAGGGTTGCAGAGGTCTACCCTCTAAAAAAACTTGCTCAAATTTCAACTATAGGCACAAAATTAAATAAATTTTAGAAGTTCAAGTGTTTCTACATTGTTTACTAATAGTTGATATTACACATGAATTTCTTTTCTAAAAGAGATAGCTCATTATAGGCTTCTCTAGATTTATTCAAAGTCAGAGAAAAATTGGCTCAACTTGTTTCTTAGTTAGAGGATAATGCATGCTCTAATTTTTGAAGAAACCAAGTTCCAACTATGGTGAAAAATGTGGTCTCCATTTCATTTATGGGTAGGTGAAACTGCACTTACATATTTCACTGAGATCTTTTTAACAATATCCAGAAATTTTTAGGACTACCTAGTTAGTAGGAACTTTGAACATCCTCTTCAAGTTGACAAGATTTTTTTTAACATGAAGAAACATGATGATGATGAGTTTCTTAGTTATTCTTCTAAACTAGAGTCTATTGAACACAGTATAGCTAGCATTTGCTGATGCAATTGTCCCTAAATGACAGTTGAAATGAAAGCATAAAGCAACTAAATAAGAAAAACTATGAGAATACACATGAAAATAATTTAGTGAAGATAGATTTTACATGTAGTGCACCTATGCTTGTAGTGTCATCTAAAGACAAGCTTAAAGTAAATAAGGAACTAGGGACCAAGAAAGTTATTGGAAGTTATTTAGTAGAACTTGAAGAATCAAAAGAATTGAAAGGCAATTAACATATAGTTTTTCTTTATATGCTTGTATAAGAGATGCTTATAACAAAAGAATTATTAAAACTTGTTTTGATGAAAGGAGATAGAGATTTGGGAATTTTCTACTAAGAAAAAAGGAAAAGGTTCGAGATACATAAAACCAAGAAATACTAGAAGATCAACATAGTTTAGAAACAAATTCATATACCTCTGAATGAAAACTCATGCGTTGTGCTTTTATCATCATGGAATAGAAATAGATAGGAAAATCAATGGATAAGACTATGTCCATATTTAACGAACATGGTGCATAAGTTTTAAATCTACTCCCAAAATTTTAGGCCCTTCTTCTGTCAACGCAGTGAGGCTTGGAGTTGATGTGCCTTCAAATTTTATTTCATCTCAGGTTATGATCCAACCAAAATTAGTCATATTTTCCTCTTATTTGAATGGAGGACTCACCCTTAATTCTGTAGGTTTCCTTGTTTTGTAGATGCACAACATGTATGCCCTTCTCTCCTCTAATATATTTAATCTCAAATGCAAAAAACTCAAATGTGATATTTGCAGTGTTCATTAAAACCTCCAATTTATTACAAAGAACATTTAACTTATCTATATATTATCGGGCTTCTTGTCCATTAACTTTTCAAAAAGGAACAAATGCTTCAACAAAATTTATTTATACCCAAAGGGAGAAAGTCTCGTTATTTTCTTGCTTGTTATATTGTTGTTTTGAAATATTCGCCATATTGGATGGAATGCTAATCTATAATAGTAAGATACCAAACATGGAATTTCAATATAGAGGGTTCATATTGGAGGAAAGTCAAGATAGATGATTGCATAAAAGAAGCACCAAAATAAAGGTTGGATGACATGTAGTGCTACTTCCTAAAAGAGGAGGCACACCACTAGATTTGGGACAATAAGATTTAAACAATGGCAGGAGGACAAATTTAGGGAATAATTAGGGATTTTCCTCTGTAGTTCCTTGGGCACAATGGATGGCTTGAAATTCCATGATGAAAGAACCTGGTGGATTTTACACTTTTCTCATACACTATCTGGAGTTCAAGGCTGCATTGGGACCAAGAACTACTAATTGTGAAAAAATAATCTCTCTTCTAATCTTTTTAGAGTTCATTTCTATGACCTATTGTAAATGCTTCCAAAATAATTAGCCTTTATAGTTTTAAAGGATATCATTGGACCCTGTATGAAAAGGAAGATTGGGACTATCATCTAGAAGCTTGGACAACTCTTTTTGGTCCATTATTAGATGGATATCTAGGCATAAACACACCTTAGCCACTCTTAATAAACGTTGTAAATATCTTTAGTTTTGTCTGCAATCAAGAAACAATATCAACTCTGTGTGTAGAAGTTGATGCTAGAATGGCCTTTATACAACCCTCTTTTTATGGAATCATTAGTCTTAATTGATTTAAGTGCTATCATCCATGACAAATTGTTAGAAAGTGTAGAAGGAACACTAATGTTTTGTTTAGGAATGGACATATGTATGACATGGTTAGGTTTCATATGTAGAAAACTTTGACTTGGGCATAGTGGACACCAATTTGCAATCCAAAGAAATGATGTCAAACTAGAATCAACCCAAAAGACAAGATTATAACACCTCACTTCATTGTGATGATTTTGCTTGATATGCATCCTTTGAAAAAATTTCTTGAGTTATTCATGACATCTGTCATTTATTTCATCTTTCATAGTCACACTAATGGCATTTCGTTGATCTACCAAGTATTTTAACTTTTTTCAAATAACCTATGACCATATCTTCTCCCATCAACTTCAATCGATTCAACTCATATTTAATATGCAATATCTTGGTCAAGTTTGATGCTCCTTACAATGATCTCATTGCTATTAACCACACTCAACTCTTTGTAATCTAATTTATTTAATTATAGTTAATTCAATTTTTGAATATCATATAAGGGGTTTAGGGTAGTTTACCCCTTAGGGTAGTTTATGTATATTTTTTCTTGCTTCTCATATATCCATCCTCACCCATACTCTTTTGTCTTGGAAAATATTTCACTGTGTCAAGTTTGGTGGCTAAGTCTTGAGAAAAATCAAATTATTTCATATCATTGAGGAAGAGGATATCTGCAGCCATGTCAATACACTATACATTAATAAATAATTTTAGTGTTGTAAAGTTTGGGGGTACTTTCATTTTGATCTCTGCACACTTAAGTGAGCAACAGTGTTTGATTTTTCTCATGTACCTTCTAGTCCATAAAGTTCAATAACAATAAAAAAAAAAATTGTGGTGGCATTTGAAGGGCTCCTGCTTCAATTGCTTCAGTAGAAGTTCCATGTCTTTAAACTTGTGGACAAGCCCTAAAATTTGGATTGTAAATGCATAATTAGCTTGAATATGTCAAAAAGTCATTCTATCATGAAGTTTTTTTATTTTTTTTTTTATTTTGAGGACTATTATTGTTATTATTCTATAATTACAAACAAAATTTAATTTTAAATTACAAATAACATAGATTAAACTATGTAAACTTTGAAATGGGAATTATAAACTCAAAATGTGAACTTTGGCCAAAAAACCCCAAAAAAACATCAAAAACAATGCTAAAAATGAAATGTGTGTATATTGGAACGATGATTTTATTTTTTAGGGGTCAATTTTGAACATGTTTTAAAAATGGTAGTGACTACAAAATTTACTACGAAATTTTCGTGCAAAATATAGCTTCAAAACGAAAGTGATGATACTGGAACAATGATTTTTTTTTTAGGGTCAATTTTTAAACTTTTTAAAAAATGCTAGTAAGACCAAATTGTTATGTGCCAAACAAAGTTGTTTATGAGGAAAAAAACACATTAATGTTTTTAGTAGAATATCATTTTTCTTTCCCAAGTATAAATTCAACATGTTTTCAACCATAACATGCTAGATACAAAAGAAAATGAATTTATTTCAACTATAAAATTAAAAAACTATGACATTATGTGCAAATTACATCACTTAATGAATTCAAAATTCGTTATTTGTATATTGAATAAAATATACATTATATCTCTAATTTAATATTGCATTGTAGATATTTTAAACAATAAAAATTACCATAATTAAGTCATATAATCCAACAACATAAAAATGCCTCACAACTTCTCATTTAACACCATATGGAAATCATCAATTTTATTTCAAGATACGATGCATACACCAGTTATATAAATTGTCTTAAAAAATTATTCAAAATCACTGATATTTTCTTACACACCATCAGAATTCACATCTTCAGATGAGTGACTGGATGTTGATGAAGATGTTCCATATTCTTCTCTTTCATCAACTAGTGCCCCATCTAAGTCCACATGCATGCCCAACATTTCAGGTTTCAAAATTCCTCTAGATCTATGATTGGTTTCAGCAGACTCCCATCTCAACACTATTCCTTCTGGTAACAACCTTTTCAGAATCTTTATCGTCTTGAAGCGAAGAGTTCCGCTCTTTGTTAAATTGAAGTCATAAACAAGTATGTCAACATCCTCCAATTTTAATATGTCTTTGCGACGGCGATTTATATTTGTACCCTTACCTTTTCTCTTTCCACCATGTTTTGTCAACTACCATCTCTGGTTTATACACACCATTGAATGGGTGTGTCTTTGTGGCATACCAATGTACTTCAACACTTGTAACATCCTCATTTTCTGTAAAGACCTTTATAACCTTAGCAACCCAGAATGGATAGCCATTGGGATCTCCATCTGCTAGCACTGTAATCATGCAACCCTCCTTAATATTCTGTACTAAACCCTTGTAAAGGTCTTCCATGGCTTCATGTTGTGCTTGAGATCTTCTCGAACCAATATACATCTCTCTTTCCTTTGCATGTGAAGAATTAATAATACCTTGAAATTGTCACTATTCAATGATGTTTATTTCCTCATGTTCATTCAACACATTTTTTGGCCAAATAAATGGATTTTTCAAAGGCATATCTTCATTTGTTGTTGTTGAAATGATATCACTTTGATTATTGAAAAATGACTCCCACCAAACTGAACCAACAATGTCAAAGTACTCAGATGTATATCTAATACATTTTTTAATTTCTTCCAGGCAATCAGAGTAATTTATATCTCTATTTTGTCTGTGTGCATTCTGAACTTCACCAACTGATTGTAATAACAATATTTTTGATGCAAATATTGGATGATCTGGAATGAACTTCAAAAATTGAAAACCTGATGATGGTGCCCATTCTGCAGTAATTGAATACTTCTTGTCCCATATTAGTGTTTTCCCACCAATTTTTTTGATACAAAATTGATGTTGGAAGCTAATGTCATTAAGTTGTTCAATGCATTTCTCCTCACCATATGATCCCAAAAGAAACCTTCTCATGTCAACAGTTTCTTCCAACATATCAAAAGTAGGCTCTAGCATGTACGATTTCTTAAGACATTCAATTAGTGATGGCAAGCTCCCAACTTGCTTCCTCCTCAATATGACTGAAAAATGACTGAACATCTGATCAATATGGTCATGAGTGTGCCCAACAACAAGGAAACCAACCTTTACCTTTTGAAAAATTCTCAATTCAACAAGCATGTTTAGATATTCAAAAACAACTTGATTTTTGTTTTCACAGGAAGTGTTGTCCAATTGTAGATACAGAACTTCAAGAAGATTACGAGACCAATAAGAAATCACATCATGAATTATGGTTATGGTCAGATTTGCATCATTATGAATATTTGGAGCTATGAGGTACACCCTTGGAAACATTTTCCCATTAAATACCATACAACCAACCAAGTGAAAGTGAATTAAATTTTCCTCCTGTAAATTTTTGGGTGTGTGAATAAAATGTGGTAAAAGTGTTTTCTTCTGGTCCATACCATCAATTATCAAACCCAAATATTTATTTGGATTATCATAACACCTCTTTTGATGCTTGTACAACTTCTTCCTTTCGTTTGTTTGTTGTTCGCGATGCTCCTGAAGTTCTTTGACAATTAAATCTACACAACATAAAAAAAAATCAGTTAAAGTTATGAATGCTTACCTCTTTTTAACCCTTCACATTTGTCCCTTTTTTATTTAAGAGAAGCACATGTACTGCAAATCCCCATCCTTGTCTTCTTAGGAATACAGACATTGTTGAATTATTTCTTCCATACTTTCACAAAATATTGATATGTAATAAACTTGCCATGTCCCTCAGCAGCTTCTGCATATTCTTTGTATAAGTTGTAGATTTCTCGTCTTGAAAAATTATCTGGAATATCTATTGTCTCTCTATTTGGCATACACTCTCCATGCTTTGAAAAGAAATCTTTCGTCCATGACATTGCAGTGTTTGATAATGGCCCAAACTCTCTTTTATGGTGTACTTCTAAATAAAAAGTGGGATATTTTTCCAAATTTTCTTGAATTCTCGAGAGACGAAAATTCCTAATCGAATGCAACATTTTGAAGCTTTTCTACAGATAAATAAAGTCCTATTATGATAATCATAACCTGACAATGTAGATTGCATGCACCCACCTAAATATGATTTTTGCATGCTTTTATTCATTGACAAATATATCTTCCTTCTTTCTAATGCAAATTTGAAATCCATATGTTTCAAGCAATCTTTTTGGCAACATTCACTTGAAATGAGAGCGCTGATATAACTTCTTCTCGTTAGATATTCTTCTCTACCCCTTCTATAACTAGAGCAACTTGCATTGATACGAAAAGATCTACTCCTACTCCTCGATACAATATTTCTTGGCAACATCTCCATCATTGGATCATCATTTGTATAAGTATTTTCATAATCATTAAGTGGAATTTTATCCACACTATGATCAACTCTACTTTTCAAATATTGACTTGGAGGATATTCTTCATCTTCCCTTTCTTCAGTGCTAGTGTCATAGTCCTTAGAGTTCGAACTGAATGGAAAATTTGACTCGATGTTTAATGGGTATTCTTCCTCATGTGCATTGTCAGTGCTACTCTCATAGTCCATAGAATTAGGACTACGTTGAAAATGTGACTATTTACTTATTGAAGATGCTACATCCTATCATTTTTCACTACTACCTCTATACTCATTAAAATTAGGACTAAGTGCATCATCATGTCTTTCATCACTACTACTCTCATAGTCCTTAGAATTGGGACTAAGAGAACACTGTGACACTCCATTATTTTGAAATTCATCATCATGCTCTTCATGACTGTTGCTCTCATAGTCCTTAGAATTATGACTAAGTGGACATCGTGACACTCCAATATTTTGAAATTAATCCCACTCTTCATCACTGCTGCTTTCATAGTCCTTAGAATTAGGACAAACTGGACACCTTGACACTCCATACTTTTGAAATTCATCATCATGCTCTTCATCACTACTGTTCTCATAGTCCTTAGAATTAGGACTAAGTGGACACTTTGACACTCCATTCTTTTGAAATTCATTATCACGCTCTTCATCACTGCTGTTGTCATAGTCCATAGAATTAGGACTAAGTGAACACAGTGATGCTCCATTCTTTCGAAATTCGGCATCATGCTCTTCAAAACTGTTGTTGTCATAGTCCTTAGAATTAGGACTAAGTGTACGCTATGACACTCCATTCTTTTAAACTTCACCATCATGCTCTTCAAAACTGTTGCTCTCATAGTCCTCAGAACTGGAACTAAGTGGACATCGTGACACTCCATTCTTTTGAATTTCACCATCATGCTCTTCACCATTGCTGCTTTCATAGTCCTTAGAATTAGGACTAAGTGGAACATGTGACTATTTATTTGAAATTCTCCATCCTCTCTTTCACCATTGCTTCCCTCATAGTCCTTAGAATCAGGACTAAGTGGAAGAACTGCCTTTCTTCAAAACTGTTGCTCTCATAGTCCTCGGAATTAGGACTAAGTGGACACTGTGACACTCCATTCTTTTGAAATTCACCATCATGCTCTTCAAAACTGTTGCTCTCATAGTCCTCAAAATTTGGACTAAGTGGACATCGTGACACTCCATTCCTTTGAATTTCACCATCATGCTATTCATCATTGCTACTTTCATAGTCCTTAGAATTAGGACTAAGTGGAATCTGTGACAATTTATTTATTTGAAATTCTCCATCCTCTCTTTCACCAGTGCTGCTCTCATAGTCCTTAGAATCAGGACTAAGTGGAAGAATTAACTTTCTATTCATAGTGGAAAAATTCCCGCTATATTCATCAATACGAATAGAGTTGTTACGCAATGAAGATGTTGATGGTGTATAAATCAAAATTTCACTATCAAAACAATCCATCCTTTTCAAATAGAAGATGTTGAATGATACAAATGGAGAGTCTCTTAAAGCTATTATATAGCTTAAAAAATGAAATTTTCTCTCCAAAAATTTTCCATCGAAAAAGTTTCGCGAAAATATTTCCCTCCAAAAAGTTTGTTAGATTTATTTACTTTCATTATTTTATTCTACAATTTATTAAAAAATGTAAACTAATTTTTTTTATGAAATAAATCATTAAAATTAAATTGTAAACTACAACTTCTACATTAATTATTTTAATAGTTAAAGTATAATATATTACTAAACAATTGTTATTTTTAAATATTTTTATAATATATTTTAAACTAAATTAATTCCACATTCAACCCGTTGTAAAACAATGCTACAACATTCACTTTATAATATTTAAAAAAAAATTATCCCACATTAACCGTACAGTAAAACATCTCCGTCATTTCACTTATATATATTAAATTTCATTATCACTATTACTCACATCACATCCACGTTTTCTGAAGTTCGTTGAAAGACTTGTGAATTTGTGGAGCAGCTACATTACTATCAACAACATATTCAACGAAGAATTCTCGCAATTGAAAGGTAAGTTAATTTCTTTCCTTGAAAACTTCCATATTAAATTAATTTAATAAAGAAGATTTATTTATTTATTTATTTTAAA
>APFE031675452.1:61805-75901 GCA_000404065.3 Pinus taeda
GACAATTGATGGAGGAATATCCTAATAACCCGTGTTTTGAAACAATGAAATGTATCATTTATGTTGGTTTATCAGATACAAAAGAAAAGTTAGTGGCATGGGATCATAATTCAGATAATGAATATAGGATGTCTATGACTTTCATTCAAAGGGTTAGATTTATTCATAGTGAATTTCATGAAAAATGTGGTGGGGATAGGATAAATGTTACTGCAGATTTACGAAAGGAATGTTGTACGGAAATAGGTTATCAAATTGAAGAGAAAACCAATTCAAAAGGTGGAAAAGACAACAAAAATAGTGATTTATTCAGAGGTGTTGATAACATTTTCCAATTGGCATTTAGAATTGGAGATGTTTGGAAGTTGATTGATGAGATTTTTAGCATGTGGGAAGACATTGCCATTAAAAACCAGAGGGTCAAGAAGTCTAAGCCATTGATATGTAGCAACAATAAATTGGCTCCTAAAATGAATCAGCTTCCAAACGATATAACTATCACACCTTGGAGGGCAATGCTAGGAGTGAAAGATGAAAAAATTGTCAAAGCAATATTATCTCGTGTGAAGTGAGGGGAATTATCATTGAAGGAAATGTCTAAAGAATTTCAAAAATAAGTTTGTTGAATTATTTTTTTTTATTTCCAGATTATATTTATATTTTAAATAAAACATGTTGTTCTTGGTAGTATTTGTTATACAAATCATTATATTAAATTTTTGTTACTTTATATATGCAGTCACAAAGTTTACATGAAAATTCAAGAACAAATGGTTAGATTTTTGAATGAAAATAGTTGGGATTATGTTATACGCAACTATCCAGATTCACGTTGTACATCAACATTAAAAGCTTTTTATCTTGCATTTAAAAAGATATCTTGATTTATACATTCATTTTTATTTATCTATGTACTATTTTTAATTTATAACTTACACATAAATTTGTTTATTTTATAAAAGATGATGAAGGATGATAATCGGGCACCAAATAGTTTTAAAACCTTTATTGAAAAAATAAAGATCAAAAGACTGAGGAAGCAACGTATTAAGAATGTTGAACTTGATCTAACTCTTAATCATTTCATTTGGAATGGGCTAGACACCATTCAGTATCAAGTAATACAAGGCGACTGTGAAGACATTGCTAAACTCATACCTAAAAGGGATTATGCCCTAGTCATTGCAGATATTCCCCATGGTTTCAATATTCCAAACATTGACTATGATAGTTACCCTTATACTTATCAAGCTCTTAGTAAAGTGGTTGCGGGATTTGTAGAAGTCACATCATCACCATTATGGAGATTTGTGACATTTCATTCAGACACACAATTGGCAATGATATTGTCAAGCTTAAAGGGGAAAACTGCAACTTACATGGTAAGACGTTTAAAATGTATATTTGATTAATGTTGAAAAATTCATTTATGTACAAGTTAATTGAACTTTTACTATTTCATGTTACAGGCAAAAGTCAAATCTTCTTAACAATGACAATCAACAATTCATAAATGATTGTGAGTTCATTCATATTGATAGTTGGGCAAAAGATGATAGCCATATGTCTATGATTTTTACTCGGATAGACGGAAAGGGTTATAGCCAAATACTGAATTATGATGATGTTGTAAGAAAACTAACATATGAAGACAAAGAAGCAAAAGGAGAGAGAGTTAACATTTATCAAAAACCAGAATTATTGATTAACTATTTTATAGACATATGTTCAAATGAAGAAGATTGGGTTCTCGATTTATTTTCTAGTTCAAGCAAATTTTATTATATGGAATTGAATTTCAATATGTTATTTTTCAATTAATATGTCATTGTACTAATTTAGTTCATTATTTCTTTCGTGCTTGATAATTAGGTACAATACTAGCATGTTGCCTTCAAAAAGGAAGAAATTGCATTGCAATTGAAAAAGATCAAGTACAGTGCAATTTCATTTAGCAAATAATTAATGCTCCTTAATTTCTTCGAGATGCAATGCAAGAAATTGGGTTGAAGAAAGGGGACTTTAGTGAATCATGTGTGGAAAAAAAGGAAAAGGAACCCCAACCACCATTACATGGAATGTTTGGAAACACATATGTTGGGAGATTCGCAGACATCAAAGATCCATTAGAAGAGGAAGCTGAGCAAAAGGAAGCAGAAAATATTGTTGAAGAAGACAATTATGAAACTCTAGAGGATGAAGAGTTTGGATTATGTGACATTGTTGATTAAATTGAAGCTATGCTTGGAAATCAAGCTTTGCAATGTTTTGACTTTGACATTTTATGGGAAGAATAAACACTCAATTAGGGTTGTTATATGTTCAATATTTGTAATATGTGGTTTTCGCATTGATTTTTAAGTTAATCATTATTTTTTGAAAAAAAAAGTGATTATTATTATTTTTTTGACATGAAATTCATAAAAAACTATTATTTAACCATTTTTAGTTTAAATTTTTGTATAAAAATTGTGATTTTGACATGTCAATTCTACCAAAAAAATTATCAAAACGTGTAGTTTTTTTGTTATATTTATGTTAAAAATGGTTATTGTTACGTCCATTGTTAAAAAATATTGTTTTTTAGAAACAATTGTTTCGTGTGGATTGAAAAATTAATTAAGGATGTATAAATATATAGAATATCGAAAATTCAAAATATTGACCTTCTAATTTAAAAATACAAAACAATAAAACCTCACTACAAAAAAAAAAAAAAATTAGAAAAAAAAAAAGAAAATATGAAGAAAAGGAAAATAATTATTTACATTTTATACATTAGAAAATTTAAAGCCAAAAAAAAGGTCTTTTAAAAAAGGGTTTGATGTAGAATACCCACTTTTTGAAATCAGCATGAAAAACACTACCATTCTAAAATGTAATGTACATAAAAAAAATTAAAGTGTCAAAAACTATGCTCTAAAAAAAACATGTGTTTTGCATCACCCCTTTTCAAAATCAGGTCACTTTTTTGCTATCTCTACGAAACGAGTAACAATATCAGTTCCCGTTTCAAAGTTTACATTGATATGCAATAAAATATTGTTGACGCTACATGTCTAGAGTTGGAAACAATAACCAATCCAAGAAAACTTTAAACCATTGATCATACTTCCATAATAAATCGCTAACATTGGCTAAATCTCCTTGATTTTGCAATACACTTAGACTCCACATTTGGTTTCTTGAACTCCTTTAGCAAATCCTACATGATGTCTCTCAATGATATACCTTGTCCTCCTAGCATGATATTCTTGAATTTCATATACCAGGTTAACATGTGATCCCTAAAAGTGGTCTCCAACTATTCTACATTTTTCTTGTTCAGCTTGCACTTACTTGACAAGGTATGTTTCCTTGAACACAAGAAGATGTTTATGAGGGTCCTTTGACCTGAAATCGTTAAAATATGGCATTCACATGGAAGGATAACTGTCCATCACGGTTCTTTACACACTTATTATATGTTATTCTTTTGGCTAATTCAAAGGTACCTTGGGTTCTATATGACTACTTCCATTATCTTGACCATCTTTACTATTCTTCTGACTAACTACAACAACTTATTGGATGATCTTATTTCTTGGTTTGGTGATGTGTGTGGGGTCATGGGTTTGATGCAGGGCATGGCCTACACAAGGTTACTACGGTACATTGTTTCTTATTGTTCTAAGTTGATTCAAGGGCTTCCTTCCTTGGTCATTCTTATTTTGTTGCGTAATTCTTCACTATATTCTATGTATGAAACACAACTCGGTAGGTGCTTTGCACTTATTTCTTCTTCCCAATATTCAATGCGTTTTCTTCTTTTCCCTTTTCTAAACTCTCTTAATATCCTTCTATCTATCTCAGGTTCCAACACAAACCTATATCTTACTTCACTACTGTGTGAAAATATCACTCCACTGTGAAACAAGCTGTTGTCTTCTTCGATTGTGCTTTTGTCCTATGTCGATGTATGTACTCTAACCCTTCATTTATCTTTTGTGCTTTTAGATCTTTTATGTATCGACATCCTAAGATCATCTTGTGCTTTACTTACTCTATTGTATACCTCACCCTTATTCCCTCAGACTAGCCTCTCATCAACCCCATCGCATGCAAAGCAAAACAACCACTCTTTGTCTTGGATTTCAGTTACATTACTCCTTTTTCATACCATAACATCTTTATCTAGGTGAATAATGATCTCAAGAAACTTCATCACTATCTCTTGAAATTTTTTCTCTTAGTTGCATTATATGAATGAGTGCCTTCAATTGAAAAATCAATAATGTAACCCTCCAATATCCTATCTAATTAGAAATTAATTGCACATGGGAATTTGTTACTCACAAAATTTACTATTCCTATGATTTCTCGATTCCATTACTATGGTGCAATAGAGCACCAATTTTCAACCTTTTCTGATAGTCTTAGCAACCACTCAACTAGAATAATGAAGAATTCAACAAAGAAAATTTTGTGTAAGTTTGTAAAGGCATACTTTTGCAGCCATTCTTTCGAATTTATTTTTGGGTTTCTCGTATATTTTGTTGCAAATTCGTGTTCCTGCATATTTACCCACTTTTTTATTTCTTATTTCGTTTTCCTCCCCATCCCCTTCAATCATGGATCATGGTCGTAACATAAAAACAATTTGTTGGAGCATAGAGGGTAGACTTGTATGTGAAATAGCCAACAAAACCCCTCATACATTAGTCCTTTTGACATCACCCATTAGCAGGTGAAGTCTCACCCAAGGCATATATGAGGGATTATAGGACCCTAGATAGATATGTAGTGATGAAGGAGATTTATGTTCTGCATTTTTCATTAGTCTTTTCCCAATATCTTAGTCATCTAAAACCAAAACTTTAGGTATACACCTTTTTGCATAGTAAATCCATTATGTTCATCAGAAATATAAAACACAAACAAAAATAGTTCAATACATTATGCACAAACATAGGAATAAAAAAAGATATTCTTTAATATTGCAATCTCTCCATTACATTCCAATTGTCATGCCTCACAAACCTAATATATTAATTGGTATAGTGTGAAACCTTTATAGAAAATCAACTACATGATTAGAATACTAAATTATCTTTGTCTATCACATATGCATGGCTCCTTATTACATCGTGGATTTATCTATTTATAGTTTTACATTAGGGTGCAAAGTTGATGAACAATCTACTTTCACTATGGCTATAACCCACAACCTAAGCCTAACATCTTTCCTTCTTTCTCACATTTCACGCATTGACCCTTCCCTAAGTTTTCTGCATGGTATCCTTCTATGTGGTGCGCCTCTGCACATATACAAAAATCTTTCCTCAAAATTCTTCTCCAAAACAGATCCATGATGCTAATGGGTTAGCTCATGAAGACATGCACTCCATTTAATGTAAAAATATACTAGCTACCATGATGAAGATAGAGTTGAGGAAAGCTTATGATAAAGTGGACTGGCCCTTTCTCATGACGATCTTGCTTCAGATTGGTTTGAAGTTTGATGTGGTTTCCTAGATAATGGGTTGTGTGGGAACAACCAATTATGTTGTTCTAGTTAATGGTGAGCCATCATATTTTTCTAGAGTTTCACATGGCACTCATCTAGGTAGTCCCTTATCACCTTATCTATTTTTACTCATCATTAAAGGATTGAGTATATTAATTATGGAGGAAAATTTAGAGGGTAAAATTAAAGGAGTAGACTTGGTTAGGAGATGGAGATAATCCACACTAATATTTTTGTTTTCGGCTTGGGTATTGTTGAGGAATGGAAAATATTTAAAGGGATTCTGCATTGTTTTTCTGCGGCATCAGGTAGGGAGGAAAGCTTGGAAAAATCATTTTATTTGAACAAAAACTTGGATGAAGCCCAAGTGAATTTGATCCAAGAAGCCTTTGCTTTCAGGTTTGGCTCCTTGAATGACAACTTTAAATATCTTGGATTCTTCATAAATCCTACCAATAATTGAACTGCAAATTTTTCATAGTTTGTTAAAGAGGTGGAAAAACACACTTTTCATTGGTGCAATTAATGGCTTTCATTAGGAGGCCATCTGATCGTTAATAAAATCGGACTTGAAAGAATATTAGTCTTTTGGTTGAGTTTAGCAAAATCCCTAAAAATATTTTAGGTACTATAAAAAAATTATGTATTTATTTTGTTTGGAATGGAAAGAAGCATGGGAGAAGAATGACACTAGTTTCTTGGAACCATTTATTTCTTTCAAAGTCTTTGGGGTGTTGGGGCTTACATGATATGGAAAGATTTGGCCTAGCTCTTGTAGTCAAGAGCTGTTGGAGTATGTTTTTTCACAATATTATGTGGAGTCTGGTAATGAGGGTGAAATATTTGAAATCCTTGTTGGTTTTCAGTTGGATAAAGCAAGAGCCAAAATTGACTAGGGGAGGTTCTGTGATTTGGAGGAATTTGGTAAGTGGTCTACAAGATTTGTAGAAATGGATTTTGTGGAATATTTAGAACAAGGCTAAAGTTCTTCTTGGTAGTGACCTTTGGATAAGATTCGATGATCACCATAAAATACCTTATAGGCTAGTGGAGTTTTTAAATCATCTCGTTATATTACTATCATTGATGTTGCTAAGAAGGTAGATGTCGCTTCAAATAGTCAAGAGTGGCTTTCAACTCAAGATTTTTTCTTATCCCATGCTTGAGAATGGAGCTCTTTTGTATTGATTTTGGGTAAAGTTAGTATTGTAATTAACTAAGAGGAAGGTGGCATTATCAAGTGGTCTAAGATAAAAAAAGGTTGAATTATAATAGCCAAATCTAGATATGATGCGCTAATTCAAGATAATCCTCTTGCTTCTTCAAAATGGTGCCACATATTACTATGGAAGGGACAACACCCACTTAAATGTAGGTTGTTCCTTTGGTTGTTGTTGGAAGGAAAAATATTGACTTGGTATATTCTTGTTAAGCAAGGCTGGGTAGGTCGTGGATTATTTGTTCTATGTCAAAATAAAGAGTAGTCTACTGTTCATTTATTTATTCATTGTCCTTTTGTAATTTATGTTTGGAAGATATATTTCTCATGTTTTAACCATGATTCCTGTTGGAATGCAATCTCGTTTAAAGATTGTCTCTGAACTTGGAATCAAAGATTTATTTCCTCTTTCCTTGAATTCATTCCAATTTTGTATTGTGGGGAATTTGATTAGGGAAAAGTGGTTGTGTATTTGAAGACTCTGCAATTTTCTCTGAGTTTATTGCACATAATGCAAAATTGTCTTGTCTTGAGCAAGTGAAATTGTTTAAAGGGAAGAAGATTAGGCTTATCAAATATATGGAGCTTCCAATTGGTATAGTATGGGGATTCTTTGATTGAGCTAGTCAAACAGGCGATTGTGATGTAGGTATAGTCATTTTCTTCTCCCATAATCTAATTATTTAATACAAACTAGGTATAGGGCAAGTCCCAATTTCATAGTTGAACTCCTTGCTATGTGGTGTGCCATGAGGATTTCCTTTTGGACATATGTTGAAGTATTCAAATTGTATGGGGATTCCAAAGTCCTTGGGGACTAGTTCATTGGAAGAGTTGCCTTAATGGTCCTTCATTTAGAATCATGACAAAGGAAAATCTGCTATAGGGGAAATAATTAGATGATGTGCAAACTCTTCATACATATGGGGAAAAAATGCCATGGTAGATATGTTATCCGAGGAACCTCTACTATTAGATATTGGGTTAGTTCCCATAGTAGAGGTGTTTAATGGTATTACATGGTATGTTTTGCCCTTTAATTTGTTCGACCAAATTGAAATATGATTTAGTTAAGTTTCAAGATATTTTAAAGGTCTAAGATATATCTGAGAGTTTATTCTCAACCAAGTTATTGTACTTTTTGATCTCCTATGGAAAGTATGTTTTTTCTAAACAAAATAAATAAAAGAAAATCCACAACTTGTTTGAATAATTTGTGTGAGGCTCAAGATCAAAGTAGTTTGGGTGGAGGCCTAAGATCAAATTAACATGGCAATTGGAGTAAATACATAACTACATGGACTAATTTAGGTGATGGCCAAATCAAATTACCATGGTAGTTGGTGTAATTTGAGCCAGACTCAAAATTAAACCTATTGAGTGACACCAAAGAGTATAAGGAACAACTGGACATTTAGTGAGCAAAATATACAATCCCACGAAGCTTTATATCCATTGTAAAACTCCTAACAATTATTTGTAACCCATAATACTTGACATATTGTTTGTATAATATTCAAACATGTAGGCTGCACTTTACGGGCCCATGAAAAAAATATTGGCGAGATTGAGTTCTCGAAGCTATGTGAAGCTGGCTATGTGACCAGGAACCATCCTGAATAACATATTGTCGGAAAGGTCGACTTTCTCACTGCAACGATATTGCCTATTTCATTGGAAATTTGACTAGACATGACTTTATATGGCAGGGAAATCAATGTGACCTACCTTCCATAACTGTTGCAGTGGACACCTTCCAAGCTACACAGATTGACTTCTTGAAAGGTTGTCCTTTCCCCAGCTTGGAATAACATTCGAAGAAGCTTCAAAAATCAATTGATTTCTAAATGCGCGATTCCATCCTCTGACAGAGAGTTTAACGCTGCAAATCACAGGTAATCGGCCAAAATATTTGACATGAGCCTAGAACATTAAACATTATTAGGCACTGAGGTTTATATCCTTACATTCTCTTCTTCCCTGCTCTACTATTTTGTTCAATAAAATTGAAGAACACCATGACCAAGTTGGCTGAGTCTTGGGTAAATATAGTGTTAGTGACTCCAATAGTCGGTGACCAAAAAAACTTGGTAATTCTACCCTCTTTGACCATAAAATTCATCATACTATTCAGACATCTCACTCTAGTAGTGAGAATGGTCATCATACTATTCAAAAATCTCACTATAGTAGTAAGAATGGTGACTCGTGAGAGACTAGAACCCTACTGTCTTTGACCAGACCACATTCCACAACCTTGATACTAGATTATAAGAAACCATGTTGTCTTTGACAAGAGTCATAATCATACCACACATAGACCCTTTTCATCAGATCAGTGGTTTCCATACGATTCTCGCCCCAAGACTAGGTGGAGTCTTCCTTTTTTTTCAATAACTAACCTTCATAGAACATTCGTTTATAACGAAATTCGAATGCTAAACATCGGCTGGTGCCTTTAGTCATCGATATGTTTTACGCGACAGTTACGTGCCACTACAACGGATTCCACTTGACAACAACAATATTTTCTATCCAGTATTTTGGTAGGCCTGGTTTTTTTCTCGGAAATTGCACAAGATTTAAATATAATACTTTTATTTGTACCAGACCTCACTTTTACAGGCATTTCCAATTAAGATACTGCCATCAGATTATTTATTAACATATAATTAATAAACATAAAAAATTTAAAAAATTAATTTTATATATATATTAAAAAAACTTTAAAAAATTAATTAGTAACATATAATCTATTTTTCTTTATATATCCTTGGGTGCAAGCTAGGACAAACCACCATGGGATTCTTGTTTCCACCGTTACAAGATCAAGGGCAACAAAGGATGGGGGTGGCATGGCCACCCTATCCCATGTGTAAATATTTAGAGATGTACGCATGAGTAATGGAGGTGAGATCTCTGGGGAGGAAAGATATTGAAAGGTGGAAAACATTGGCAACCTAGTATCATTTTTGGTGCAATATAGAGATATTGAAAGGTGGAAAACATTGGCAACCTAGTATCATTTTTGGTGCAATATAGAAATAATTTTAATCCTTGTTGAGACGAGGGATGCAAGCAGAACACCCGGATCAGAGGAGGAATGACATCCATCTTGTTCCAGGATGACCAAGGTTGGGCATCACAAAATGAATGCCTATGGGTATGTTATGTTTCCTTTTCCCCTCCCTTCGATTCTTATGTGTCACTTGGATGATGACAAGTTTTGTGAATGGTTCATTTCCTAGCCTTAGTACAAGCTCGTGATTTTGGGGTATGTCTTTGGGGTATGTCTGGAATTAGGTTTATATGAATTGTTATTTCTGCCCCAAGGATCTTTATCACCCTCACCATGTGTTTATTTATTTAGCTTGGAGAAAGGTTCACAGTTGGAATTATGGTCCCATCCCATGCCTGACAGGTCGAATATGAGATGCTTACAATAGGGAAGATGGGGTTTTTTGGACTCTTTTATATGGCCCTGAGAATCATTTAGCCATGGCCATCTTTCAGGCTAAAGGGACGGCTTATGGAACCTAGCCAAAGGCTAGGAATCACATGGGGCAAGAATCTCTCCTTGCTTTCCCAAGTGAGATTGTAGAGGCATTATGACGACACCTCCCTCCAATTTTATGTTAATTATCCTACTTATGGCATGCTTCCCTATAATTTACTGTACGTGGACCATCTTGGAGAAAATGTTTGGTTAATGATATCTCATATCTTAGTAGGTTTAAGCTATCACAATTTGTTGTTTGTCGTCGTGTTAGTATAATGTTTACATAGTTAGCACTTGTTGAAGGTAATTCTAAGAATTCATATTGAGGTATAGGATTTGGTGGTCAGTCTTCAAGACATAATCCTCAGGACACAAGGAATTGTTGGATAAGGAACGATATGTCTCGCCTGCGTATGAGGTGTCACAACACCACCACACCTAACCAAGGCCAAGGACAAGGAAGGGAGATGTACAATGGAGGTCGATGTGATGGTCAATGGTGAGCTGGGAGAGGGAGGGGTTGGGGAGGTGGTTCTTGCCGAGAGGTGGAGAGAATTGCGTTATATAGAGCCTTATCCTTGACCCCAGTAGGCTTCACACTAGAAGAGTGGGAGGAAAAGTTGGATTCTGGACCAAAACTAGGCATGGCAAAGTTAGTGCGTGACTAGGGTAACATTATAGTAGACTTGAGACAAACCAAAGGGAGAAGGAATCTACACACTCACGCATTGCTTCTATATTAGAGAATGAAGACCTTGATGGTCAAATTCATGGAAGTGGCACTAGGAGATCCCTTATAGACACAAGGATAGTTGGCCTTGCTTCGTTAGGTCATATAACAACTGATTTTTACATGAATTAAGTGAACAAACGACTAGAGAGAATTGGAAATCACATCCCATGTATTCCCCCATCAGCCAAGCACAAATCCACTGCAAAGGATCCAACTCCAATTGAGTCATTCGATGATTAGTGATTTTTATTTTTCAGTTAGTAGCATTTGAGCATTGTAAAGTTAGTGTTAGAAGTTAGCATGATATTTCAGTGTTTTTAGTGTTACTATACTTGATCAAGACTTTTAAATTTTGGTCAGGGCATGACTTCACTATATGGTCAATAAACTTGGTTTCTCTTTTGGTAGGTTGAGACCATCTAGTTCTTTTTTGAACTTGCATGTTGAATCTGCACTGAATTTTAGGTTCAAATAGCATGGGAGGGGTTAACTATGAGAGCCACCTTTGGGGGATTAAACTATCCCCAAATACATGTGTGTGTGTGTGTGTGTGTATTAAAACAAAAAAATATCTAATTAATAAACATATAAGAATTTAATACTATCATGCTCACTTGTGTCTACAGAAGGGGCATATGTAGGCACCTAGAGGTTATATTGGCAGTCGCTAGAATGGACCTCGTGTCATGCTCACTTGTTTTTGTAAAAAAAGGCATAAGTAGGATTCTCGAGGTTATAGTGGTAGTGGTTGGAATGGACCACATATCATGCTAAGTATGAGACCTCTACTAAGAAAACAAAACAAAACATATATATAATTAATGTTTTACATATCACAATAAAAACTTAAATTACAAAAATTACAAAACATATTAAAGAAACATGATAAGAATAAGTATATGTAATTATATGCATTATCAAGGTCTTTAATAAAATTAAACATGAGATTATTTCTATATATAAAAATGTGAAATATATATAATTATAAATATTATTATCAAGAACCAACATATATTTGTCTTAACTTCATATCTGCAAAGTGCCTAAAAGAATTAAATCTTTTGAGGTGCAAATTTTTCTTCATGCCTTATACTCAGAAAGAGGTTTGCATCTTGAGATATTTGACTTTTGTAAACACTTGATGGATCAATTCTAGTTTATTTATTTATAAGAATGGATAACTAGTCACTATTTGGATGAGGTTTAGGTTTAATTTTGATCGGTTGTTATTATGAGGGTCATGTTAGGTTACTGCCAACAACTCGGAAGCAAAAATAACAAATTTTTGAATTATCAAGAACCAATATGTCTAGAAACACACCTTTAAGTGAAGTTCCATTTATCAAAGTCGACTCTCATATTATTAATTCAAAAATTACATGTGCGAGATAGTTTCCTTCACAGAGCATGTTCAAACCTCATGGTAATGGGTTGTGAGTGAAAGTCACGTGAAATAAAAATAAACTATTTAATGGGACATATAGGCTCTACCAGGTCTTAGACCTAGTTATTTTCAATTCTCATGAGAGTTAGACTACACAGCTCGGAAACCATAAGACATGTTAACGTACCTCGGAAACCATAGACATGTTAACATACCCATAGGTGGTTACACCTTAAAAAACTATATTGAAAACACACTTAAGTAAATTAAAACTCACAGTATATCCTTGCTTTAAATTCTACATAAACCATACCATAACAATTCACAATCTGAATAATTAAAACTAATAATATTAATGAACCACCTAAATTCAAACCCTAACTAATCTTCAATATTGTGATTTAACATCCCAATGGAGTTAACAATATCAAATATTAAAACTAATAATATTAATGCAACTACCTAAATTAAAATCCCAACTAGAATCAAATCCCTAACTAGTTTTCAATATGGTGGTTTAGTGTTTGGAAGACCGTCAATAAAATTGGAAAGATATATATGTTTAAGTGGACATATTTCTTAGTGCTACGAGGGAAGGGTAATCCTCAAATAATAAGGTAGCACCATGTATACAATTTAAATTCAACGATCAATGCTTATTTTAGTTGTCTATTTCAAATCAATGGAGGTAATGTTGGAGGCATGGATAGTTTGAAGTTTTATGCTCACATGTTTCCTATTTCAGTCATGGTAAGGCAATGCCGAAATCATAAGGTAATACCATACCCAATAGAGGTAATGTTGAAGGCATGGGCTATTGGGTACTTATAATACTAGTGATTACCCCATTACTATTGTATTTGTACCCCTTATTAATATCGTTGTGCCCCTATTGTCCCCATATTGTTATTATTGTGCCCCATAGAATCCCTCTATTGTTATTTTTGTGGATTTATATTATTATTGTTAGGTCGGCTCGGTTATATTGTGACTCCTTAAACTTCTATATATAGAAAGGAGGATTTGTCATTTGAATCATCCAAGAATTGTTCATTTATGTAATGTAAAGGAGGTTGCCCCCTCGAATAGGCCGAATTATAAGGCGTTGATCTATCTTTTCTATCTTTTCTTGAGCTGGTTTCATAACATTTGGTATGAGAGCTTTGGATTCTAGGGTTTCGCTGCTCCAAACAGGTCATCGTGGAATTTTCGCTATAAATTGTTTTATGTGATGTTTCAGAAGCTAAAAACCAAACCCATTTGAGACGACATCGTGCTAAATCTTAGGTCCGAATTTCAAAGCTTTTAGCGATACATTTTCGGAGACATGATCTCAGGAAGTTGGTCCTTTTGAAGAATCCTAAATTACATTCAAACCCGGTGACCTAGGGAAAATCATCATAACCTTCTCTCTAAGCATCAGATTGAAATTTCATAAGAAGGTACAGAAAGAGGACAGATTGTAGTTTCATGTATAGAATTTTCAGAGCCAAAGGTCAAAACAGGGACACGTGGCACGTCGTACAAGTTCGCTCTATTGAATTAGTCTATAATCATGTCACTTTGGGAGATTTGGCATAACACTTCATTGGAGAATCCAATTGGGGTCAAACTAGTGGCATTGGAAAGAGGACACATAGGGCTACCACAAGCCACAATTTAAGAATTCGATGATCTGAAATTACAAAGATACATCAGAGGCAATATCGAGCTCCTACAAAGTGAAAAAAGGTGTGTATATTTTTTTTAAATGTT
>APFE031675458.1:1292-47069 GCA_000404065.3 Pinus taeda
ATAAAGTATTTGTAACATTCGATTAAAAAAAATTCACGTAAAATTCGAAACAAATCTTTATAAATATAAACCTTTTTTTTTTAAATCTAATATCTCTTTAGTCCAACTTTTTCTAATTTCCTATCTAGGTATATCAATCTTATAATTGTGTGCTTTTAGACCACTAGTACATATAATACAAATAAGGAATAATGTTTGCACAACACATGTATATCCTATTTATTTTTACAATTTTATTTATCTTTACCATTTGTAATTTTGAAAAATACATTTTGTTGGCAAAAGGTTTAATTATACATGTTAAAGTTATTAATAAATGGTTATTTTTATTTGAATTTTAGTTTTTTTAGAAAACCAATCAAATTTTTCATTTTTTTTCCTTCTCCATAAATAAAGAAACTAACAATAAATTGACCTCTTTCTTATTTATCCAATTTTAAAATACTCCTTGAACCAAAATAAAAATAATAAATTAGAAATTAAGAGTAAATATGATGAATGATGAGTCTGGAGTATGCCGTAAAACTGCTCTTGTTTGAGTAAGAACTCGTAAAGAGGTTAGCTGCTTCTGTTTGAGTAAGAATTCATTGGACGTAAGGAAAGAGGTTAACGACCCCATGCTGAGAGGCATCTAGCAGGGGCGAAAGCCTACCCCAACTGGTTATTTTAGGTGGCGTGATTTTCCTTAAATAACTGTGATGACTCATGAGTCCTTTGAGAATCGTAGCCAGACATAGCTATCCTGGCTTTTGATTTGACAACTAAATTATGATAAATTTTTCCACCTTGTATAAAATTGTATTATTTATAAAACTATATTATAATAAATACATATACCATTTATCTTGATTTTTTAAAATAGATTAAGATAGAAATAACCTGACATGTCCTCCTCCTTGTTAAAAAGTTCAGATTAATATAAAAATAACATGCTCCCTATTAAAAAATTATGTTGGACCACTTATCAACCCCATTTTTTTGTCTGTAACATAGATGGAAAACCTATGGCATTATGGAAGTTGATTTGGATTGTATCACCAAATATTCCTACTTAAAATCTCTAATCCTCATTGATTATTTTCCTTGATTATTTTCCTAGCAATAAATCAAGTCCAACTAAATCCCTTGAAACAATTTTGTGGCCTAGCACTGCGCGTTGAATTGAGACTAAGCTTAAACTCAGGAAAAGATCATATGAATACCAATGCTTGTGGGACGAGTATTTTGGACAGGATGCTCAGTTGAGTTACTAATACTCACAGTGGTGGGAGTTGCAAACTATTTGGTCCATAGAAATTTTTCGTCACACATGCACCATCATACTTTCACCGTATGTTTTTTATAGATCTTTTTTTGTTTAGAATTACGACTCTGTAATGCTATTTGTCATGTTTCCTTGTTCTGGTAACTCTCTATTGATATATTGTGAAAATTTTATATAATATTTCTGAGTGAAAGGAGATGAATAAACTAATGGGCATATATCAAACTATGATTTGAACTAAATTTCATCTCATTATATTGTTACAATCTCAATTTATTGGAACAGATTGAAATCACCTCTATTTAGAGATTATGCCAGATGCACGATATAGTTATTGTAAATGGCCAGTTACCAGGACCAACTATTTTTTAAGCAACGGGGACACTATGGGATTCCACTATTCACTGGTTTGTCTCTGCTCTCATTTTTTGGGCATCCCTTAATTGGAATATGGTGATTCAATCTTTGGTGAAGTTAATTGAATTCAAATTCACCGTGCAGATTTTTGGAGATCCAATTTCTTATATTAATTTCACATTTCTGAAATATTTTATTCAATTCAAATTTACTATTTACCACTATTACAGATTCCTGAAATATCCACTTCAATTAAAATCTACCATCTATTAACTTATATGCATTATAGATCCCTGGAATATGAGATTCAATTCAAATCTACCATCTCTTAAAATCGCAGATATTTATAGTAAAAATGAATCTATCCATTTGGGAAGTCCCTATTGCCTTTGATATGTGCAATCTTATATTATGGATAAATAAGTCTTGCGTATAATTTATGAGATCTCGGGCTGGTAGAATGCCAACTCCCCTGATATCTAACGATGGAGATTGACTGGAAAAGTCCAGGAGCTCTGCCCTCCCGGATCATTTTTTACATCTTGTCTGAAAGAGGAGACTCTTGCAATTTGCGATAACTTTGTTACTTCAAATTTTGGGGGTTTTTCGTCAATTCATATTTGTACTTATATGAAGGGTTGATGCAAGATGACCAAGAGCTGAAGGACACCACATGACACCCATCATTCCAACGTCAGTTTCAGGTAAACTGTGGGGGAATTCAGTATAATATCTACTTGAAAAGGAAAAATGTCTTCTTTAGGGACTTCCAAAGGGATACTTGAGGTATTCAAGTTTGGGATTTATGTTAGCGTTCCAATTTTCCTCATGTATGCAGTTGCCAACAACCCTGGTAATTTGCAGAAGTTAATGGGGCAGCGCTCTTATGTGGTATATCCACCAGAGGGACCTCGTCGACCTTCTCCAGAAGAGTTTCGAGAATTGGCACAAAAGAACAAATTTCGCTGAACTTTTATCCTTATCACGATTAAAAATAAATAAAAATTATTAAATAGTTTTTCTTTATTTATGAAAGTCTTGCGTATAATTTCAATGAACAAAAATAATTTCAGTGAACATGAATACTTTATGCTGTATATCCCTTGAAATCGACTTCTTAACCTCTTAGTATTTTAAACTTGTGGAAAAGGGTAATTCGTTGGCATGTTAACCTACCTCTTTGACTATATGAAAGAAATAATGTAAAGCTGAGAGTGATAGATGTTTCAATCATGGCAGGCATGGAATACACCAATTACATACAGGTTGGTCCGATGGACGCGAGTATATTACACAGTACCTAATTCAACCAGGTGGAAGTTACACATACAGATTCATTAATGTTGATCAGGAATAAACCTTGTGGTGGCATGCTCATGTCTCATGGCTCCGAGCTAGGGTCCTTGGAGCAATCGTGATCTATCTGAAGAAGGGCAGTTCATATCCTTTTCGTAAACCCAAATACAAAGCTACAATCATTTTAGGTGAGTGCAATAGGTTTATATAGTTCACAAAATCATTTTTGATGCACTTAATTTTTTTTATGGACATAGTATAAGGTATACTGGTCGGTTTATGGGGATACTCCTCATCAGTCCCCCTTCTAGATGCAGCAAAAGGAGACCTGTCTATGTAGCAAGAAGAGGATCATTATATGCTGGGAAGAGGAGGCCTTAACCAGCCCTAGACATAGTCAAAGAGGAGTCTATATAAGCTGCCCTAGCCACAGTCCTCAAGGTTGATGTAATCCGCAATTAAGGATGACATTTACACGCTATCAACAAAGCCCTAATGAAGCCTACTAATCTATTGTTTGAACGAACGAGAGTTGATCAGTAGTGAACCTATACACTGTAATAAGGACCCTAAATATGCAGTTTAGAAGGGCTTCTATTTGTTGTCATCTAGCCGCAGCAAAGTAGCCATCATACGAATGAAACTGGAATAAGTTAAGGGACGGTTTGAGCCTCCCTCTTGCAACTGTGTGAGGATGGTTCCTTCTTGTAAGGACGCCGAGTTAAAAGAAGCAGTGGATCAACCCTATTGGGATATTATTGGAAGATCAAGAATAATGTTTATGCTGTTATAGGAAAACTATGTGTTAGGCTATAGGCCATAAGACCACACTCAAATATTTCTTATGGGTATTTGAGGGTTCAGATCATTAGCTTAATCTAACAAGCTGTTTTGTATAATGTTGTTGAGATCTAAGGCTAATTTTGATGACTATATGATGTTGCCTACAGAAAATGGACTAATTGCTAGATGCAGGGTAATAAGAACCACTGATATTTCACATCTCATGTTTGTGGATGACTTGTTGTTTTCTAGAAAAATAAGTTAAGCAAACTACAAGCATTCTGTAACATACTTTCTAGATTTGTGGTGGCATCTAGAATTATTATGAACAAAGATAAATCTGTTCTTTGATTACTAGTATCTTGCCTACAAGTCACTAGCACATTTACTAACACTGATACAAGTAACTCATTCAGAAATTGGGAATATGAAAACATACCAGGAATTGGGAATCCGCAAACAAATAAAACCCAGTAAGTTAGGAAGCCTGTGGAATGCGCTCCTCTCCAAGCATAAATTGTGCTTAAACCTTGCTTGACACGTGTTTGCTGAATCATGAATCTATGCTCCTCTCCCACTTAAATCGTTGTCAAACCTTGCTTTGGGCAGCCTTCAGGCACAACCCAATAAAATCACAGACCCAATACATCACCCATATTGACATCTAGTGGCTCTCAATTGAAACTACCAAATGAAATGGTATCAAAGGGTAATTGTGAAATAATAATTAATAAGAACTTGGATCATATGCACAATTAGAAAAAACAACTCAAAAGAAACTGTTGTTTTTTAAATGAGAGAAACTTAGAAACTGCCCAATGTAATGGTATGAAAAGGTAATTTTGACCTAATAAGTAATAAGAACTTGCATTATATGCACAATTAGAAAAAACAACCCAAAAATAAATTGTTTTTTTTGAAATGGGAGTTTCTCAAATGGAATTTAAGTTTTAACAGGAAAGGAAATTCACAAATTCAACATTCTTAAAATTTTAATTTCAGAAAAAATGAAATTTAAAAAAATGTTGAAAATTTAACAGCCCTTCTTAAAAAAATTTAAGATATTATTTCAATTTTCTTTTAAATGACAAAAATCATATTTTAAATTTCTTTTGAGGCGTAAAAATTTCTCCTTACTTCTCTGACGTGCCGGAGACCCTTTGAAGGACTCTGACGTGTTCAGTTTTGAACGTTGCTTGGTATGAGTTGATTTTATCGATTACAACCTCCAAAAGTAATGCAACCTCTCCTCAGTTAGTGCGGCCTCCATGCTTCGATGCCTCTCTTGTGCGCAAATGGATACACAACCACCGAAATATTACGTAGGTTGACTCGTGACTCTAACTCAACATTGTCAATGGCACAAATCACACCATGATTTAGATTCTACATGTATACAATTAATGTTTCAATCAGACTAGTGGTATTCAATGCCTTAATGACCTCCTCGCTAGTTGATTTCAACCTACATCTTGATGAGGGAATTAAATTTCGATCGGTGCTAAGCATATTCAAGTATAGAATTATTCTTGGGTTGTAAAGTATACCTTGCATCCCCCCCACCCACTTGAGAACAATGGGAGGAGAAGAAGAGGGGCAGGGGCATGACAAGAGGGGAAAAGAACCTCAAAAACCGAAATTTTTTATAAGAGTTGGGGATGGGCCAATCGGGGGGGAGGAAGACGAGATAGGAGAATGGAAATTACCATCAGAGGGGAGGAGTGGAACCATTGGAGGGTTGAAATTAGATTTATAATTGAGAATGGAGGGGGGAGGAAGAGACTTATCAACTAGGGGACTCCTATAGGGGCTTAGATGTTATAAATGTGTGTGTTTGTCAAATACCTGAGGAGACCCCTTCAAGAGAGTATCATTAGTGTCTATTGGTTTTTTCTTTCACTGTGAATTTCACTTTAGAGAAAAAAAAATTGTAAACCTAGAGGGACCCCAAATAAAATAAAAAATCCTAATGATGAACCACACTTTTTAGTTTGAAACGCATCGGCCAAATAAAAAAAAAAAATCTCTCATGTAATTTCTACCGAAAGACTTTGTTTTAAAAAATCCTCCTGAATATGTACAACTTCATGACAATGATGGCAGTGAAAAGGATTTTCTAATAGTCCACCCTTTGGATCCATACCCATTCATCCATAGACATTTCCATGTCTAAAACTAAACCTTCGTTAAGGCATATGTCCACATGAACCCATGCAATCATGTGGTCCTCTTTCCACTACCACCCATCCTCTACTCCAACAAAAATGCCAATCTTGTTTCCAATAGCATTAAAAAAATATGGTTTCATAAGTGAAATGTTAAATCCAACAATAGAGCCCATACTCTGAGAATGTTAATTGGCTCATAGGCGAGGTTGAAATCTACAGTGCAAGGTTTGGGTAAAATATACTCCTTTCCCCAATTCTAATTTTGATTAATAATGTGTGGGAAATCCCCTTTTGTCTGAAAAATGAATGCCAACCAACCCCTAACTAGAATATGGAAAGTTGAAGAATAACCTATGAAGGGTTTCCAACTCTCTAAAATCTAGGATCTTAGGAAGCGCATAGAAATGGCTTTAGTGCCAAAGTGACCCACTAGATTCTTACCCAAGAATTATATAATGTTTTTTATCCCTGCATCCTTACCCACCATTAGGCATGTGGAGGAACTATGCTTACAAATTCTTTGTCCCCTCTTCCTTGGTTAACCAGAACCGCGCAACACAATAAGGGTTGCATGCTTGCGAATATGGTTTTTTGGCAATGATACAGGCACGCAATAAGGAGAAGTGGCAATGGAGTTAGAGATTAGATGGTTGGGAATGACACTTGAAAAAGGTGCTTCATGCAAAAAACCACCTCTCCCATGCACTAAACCCTCAAAAAAAGGTGGGAGGAGGATTTATATGCTTGGCTAATTATGGGACCAAGCATGATAGGTAATCTGATTGTGGGTGAAATATAGGCCCACAAGATGGATTTAGCCCATAGTCCACTACCTCGTCTGCTACAAAATCCATTATGCTAATGGAACTAATGATATGTGTCATCTAACACATCATTAGCCCTCCCTCCCTAGTGGCGACGTAGAGGAGGACAGATGTGACAAAGAGAGATGGGTCTATAGAAAAAATGAAAGACCTATTACTCCAAAGTGAGAGTTGCAAGTTGGGAAACAAGCATGCTGACTTTGATTCCATAGATAACCCCAAACACCTTAGACCCAACATTTTTATACCTCACCCCCCCCCCCCCCTTCAATCAACCTAACCACCAATTATTTAATAATATTTAATTATTTATTAAACAATTACGATTATGAATGTGATTGTTAAATTAGATTATAAACATTATTGGAATGTTATACTCCAACGCCGCCTTCTGATACTACAATATCAAGAATGGCCAGTAGTCTTGAATTATCTTACTCCATGAATTCCCAAACTTCCACTCTAGTGCAACTGAATTATCAAGTTCTTGAATTCCATGAATTCTCAAACTCTTGAACGAATGCAAATTTTGTTTGAACCACTTCAACAAAAATACATTTTGAGTTAAACCTTTTATGGTTCTCTTCTATCTTGAAGAATTTAACCACTTAGAATAAACATTTGCAATTATTTTTTTTATCATTTTCACTCATTTCTTGAATTCCATAGGGGTTAGCACTTTTTACTATAATGAAGAGTAAAATTTCACTAAAATCTATTCTATACACATAATTTCTTCTTATTAAGGTCCACATAATTTCTTAGTAGAGTCTTTATTTGTGCCTTCCAATTCTTTGTATTTCATTGGATTTTGCAAATTTGTAAACTGTAATAGAGAGTAAAACTCTCTAATAATCTATTTTATATAGGTAAGTTTTCTGTGGAACCTTTGTTTTTGCTCCCTTTTTTTATAATTTTTATTTGAATTTAAAATGAAGTGAAAATTTCATATATATATTATATATAATATATATATATATATATATATATATATGAATTTCACCTTCATTTAAATTCAAATAAAATTTATTAAAAAAGGGAGCAAAAACAAAGGCTCCGCAGATAAAGTACTTGCATACTAAATCATCTAGTTCATGTTTGTGTTCGAGTGTGACGATTTTAAAGTTCGACAAAAATTCTATAGTTAAAATTTTGAAAATAAAATTGATATTTAAGTTCAACATACTAAAAAAAATGAATATATATGAATATATATAATTTTCAATTTTTTAGTGTGTTGAACTTAAAAGACTGGGTAAGGGTTTTATATTAATAAAGACTAGATTACAGACAAAAACCCTTATAATAGCAATTCGAGATTTGGCCATCTAGATACTCAATTGACCATCTAGAGATTTGACCATCTAGATATTCCAAATTCCATAATCTTAGGGGCTCCACCATGACCAAGGACATCCATTGGAAACAAATAGATGACTCACTAACCTTGAACTAGTTTACAGGGAATAACATAAACCCATAGGTGCCTACAAGAGCTCACGATGCCATTAAATAGATCATGTCATTATGCCATATATTTTATTTGATTTGTAGAATCCATAGCAAAAAATAAATATTCAATAGGTTGGGAAGAGGATTGTTTATGGGGGTTGCAGGACAGAGACATTAACTTCATCGCCCCTATACGAAGAATAAATTTTCTTGTCCAAATTAAAACCCACCGACCCTAGTCGAGGGAAAAATAAATACAAGTACTGGATCAGCCATAAGCAATTTATGTTGAGTGACCACTTGTTGCAAGGGATGTGACACCATGGGAGGAATTTGGATTTTCGTCATCGAAGAGTATAATGCAACCAAACCACGTATCCCATCAACTTTAATAACCTCCCCAGGAAATGAATATATTACAAGGTAGAGAGCCTTGGCCCAAGGTTACATAAATTACAAGTGATGGCAAGCACCTAGTCGACGGTCATATACCTTGGAAATATGATCATAATTAAGGAATGGGGGCAAATTTTTAATTCCAAGATTTATTTATATTTTACCTTGGACTAGAGAGGTTCCTTTTTTAGCCAACTTGTTCGCCATCGTATTTAGATGTCTATACACATGAAAATAATCTAGTTTCTCAAACTAAGAGACAAATTGAGAAATATTATGAAGAATAGGAGGAATATCTGAGAACGTCCCACTTTTGGCCTCTATAACTTGGCCGATAACAAGCAATGAGTCACCACACACTAATAAATTGATACTCTTCTTTGCCATAGCTAATTCTAGGTCTTTCCGCAAAGCAAAGAACTCAACTTCATTCTTGGACATATTACCTAGACTCTAGGCAAATTGAATAACAATTTCTTCATCGGGGCTGAATAATACACCTCCCACTCCAACCTCCCTTGGATTTCCAATAGAAGATCCATCAAAAAATAAAATATACTAATTTCTAGACTTTCTCCACATAGAAAAGTCTAATAGATTAAAACATAAACTGGAACCTTGATATGATGAGGGTGAAGCACATGTTTACCTATAAGATGATATTGTCTGTTAACCTAAATCCTTAATGCTTTGAGGCATTTAAATCCTCCATCTCATTATCATTGTATCCACTGGAAGAAATGGATTCAAAGAGAAAGGATGTTACTTTGTGAGTAACAATGTGTGGATTTTGTTCCTTGCGATCCAAATAGACCAACACAAAAATTTTAAAAGAGCTTCCCATGATCTAATAGGAAGATAGGTCACCTTTCGAGTCCAAGGATACTTTAGCTTCCATATATCAAACATTTCCACCCATGAATCCATGATAAAATCAATAAGCAGAAAACACCATGTTTCAAGCGAAAAGGGACACTATTAGAAGAGATGATATATATTTACCTCCAAGTTGAAGAATAAGCCATAGCATGTCGGTCCATAAATATTTCTTTCTTTTCAAAATTTTGGTTGTGAGTATTTTTATGGACAAGAGTCCAACAAAACAAATTGACTTTTGGTATGTCATCCTTCTTCCATATTTTTTACCAAAACCTACATGAATGACGATGGGAGAGTCATTTAATCATATGTGCATATCCCAACTTCATTGTGTATTTGTGTTGTGGACTTATCTTCCATGTGTAAAGATCATTAATAGAGATAGAAATAGGAGCTAGACCTTTTAAGGTGTTGATCAAAATATCCTATTGAGACCCAAGATGGATCAAAAGCTCTGGCCTTGACCACCCTTTCCATTGACCCTGATCATCCCAAAGAGAGATAACTCTTAATTTTGTAAATCCTTCCTATTGCATCCAATTGCCTAATTCTCGAAATCGCTTGACTCCCCCCAAGGGACCATTAGGGGAAAAATTAGCTTTCCAAATATTGATTCTAGCACCATTCCCTGAGCACCAACTTAGATTATCAATGATAAGAGGAGAAAAATTTGTGGAAAGTTTCCATATTTTGGATCCAAGACCAAACCAATTAACTTTTTCAGCCCTAAGTAGTCAGGATTTATTGAAATACTTTCTTATGAAAGCCAATTTCCACCATTCCTTCAACTCTGATATAATTCGCCATACAATTTTTGGACCAACAGAAAAATTCATATACAATGGATCTTTCACTACATGACCATCATTTTCCTTGGGTATACATTCAATGTTCCAGTGCAAAAGATGAAATTTATTTTCATTGCTCTTTTCACCTTGCCATAGAAATTTGTAAATCATAAGACTCATTTGACTAAGCACAAATTTCTGAACCAACAATCCAGAGCAAAGATGAATGGGAAGAGAGGATAGAATTCATTTCACCAAGATGACTCCACTAGTAGTGGTTAACCATTGTTCTCCCCATGGTTGAATTTTATTTTTGAATTTTTTTAATACTTTAGACAAACATTCATAGTTCGAAGTGCTCAAGGAGGTTGGGATTCCAAGGTATTTAAAAAATTAACAATCAGGCTCCAATGGAAATTCCATAATAATTGAAGTTTCCAAAATATTTTCCATAGAGCCATTCCATCCAAAGATCATGCACTTTCTTTTGTTAACAATACCTCCAAAGAGATCCAAATAGTGATCCAAGACTTATTTAAATCTCCTAGGAATTACTTAGATGCGCTACCCAGGAGTAGTGTATCATCAACAAACCAAGAGTGATTAAACTCCTTAACATTTCTTATTATACTTTACCCTTTTAGCTTTCCTTCAACCCTGGCCTTCTCCAAATTCCTACTAAGGATCTCAACAACTATTACATATAACAAATGAGAGAGAGGGAAACCTTGCCCCAAACCCCTCCTGGCCATAAATAAATTACAAGTTCAGCCAGTTATCGATGGAACAATCCAAGGATTTCCAATACAAGCTTTAACCGAAGTGATGAATTCCTGACAAAAACCCAACTTTTCTATAACTGAAAATAAAATGAATGACAGACTCTATAAAAATAATTTTCCATTTCTATTTTAATTACCATACCTAGTTCACCACTTTCCTTGTTGGAGTGGATTGCTTCTTAAGCAAGGATCACATTGTCCAAAATATGCTTGTGCTTCATGAAACCACCTTGTTTTTTTAAGATTATTGTGGGAAGAATCTTATTTAATATGATGGCCATTACCTTCAACAAAACCTTATAAGATGAGTTACACAATGAGATAGGTTGAAAGTGAGAGAATGAGGTGGGTTTGGATTCTTTAGGGATAAGAAATAGAAAGGAGGAATTGAAGTTACCTCTCAACTTCCCTTTCATCCTAAAATAATTCAACATTCTTAGAATATCCCTTTCCATTAGACCCCATAATGATAAATCGAATCTTATGGAAAAATTATCCAAGCCCGAGGCTTTATTTGGGTCAAGAGACCAAATAGGTTCAATCACCTTAAATTCTTCAATTAGTTTTGAGAGTTGAGCATTCTCCAACTCCGAGACAACCAAAGGGGGATAATGAATAAAATATCACACCTCTCGAGGCTCATTCACCATATCCTCATAGTATAAGTCCCTGAAGAAGTGAAAAGCTTCTTACTTAATTTCAGGGTAACGAGATATTTTGGGGAGACCTCCTGGACTGATTTCGTTGACCCCATTCTTGTTTTCCCTGGTTCTCCTTGTTTATGAAAAAAGGAGGAATTCTTATCCCTAGTGCATCACTAGAGGCTTCTAGACTTTAACCGCAAAAATTCCTCTTCTTATTTACCAAGAAAAAGTATTTGCTTACTTCACTATTTTTCTTCTTCGTAGTGCCACTCTTCTACTTGGTCGAATTCCATCAGAGATTGAAGGGCCTCCAAGCACTTAATAATAACAATTTTATCTTGGTCTGGGGAATTTTAATTGTTTTTGGTCCACTTTCTTAAATATTGTTTAATAATTTTCAATTTGGTATCCCAAACAAAAGACAAATATCCTTTTACAGGGGTTTCCCAAGATTGGATTATCAAATCCAAGACACCGTCCTTCAACAACCACCTTGGGTTATATCTAAAAGGAATTGGTCCAATATCTTTATAAGGATTAAGTGAAAGTAATATAGGTCGGTGATATGAGTCCCCCAATGCTAAGATTGATGACACACATCCAATTCCTTCAACCAACTACTCACTGTGAATAAGAAATCGATCCAATCAGGATTTTATGTGCTCATATCCACAATGTCAATTGGACCAAGTGCAGTTCCCTTTGTATTGGAGGAACATCCAAAAGCTAAGAAGGTATTCCAACCATTTTCGAAAAGGGTCTCTAACAGCACATCCCCCACGTTTTTCAGCAAAATATAACACAATGTTGAAGTCTCCAACTATGACACTATTGATATGCCATTGTTCTTCTTTTAGCTTTTTGAGATAATCCCAAAATTCTCCCTTCTTGTTGTACAACACTAGAAGGTAAATGTTAATAAAAAAAAATTGTTTCCTTTGAGTTTTTGTCTTCAAGCCTAACTTCCACCCAAAGCCTTTTAACACAAAACATGAATCGAGCCAAAATGTTCCTAGACCGTTGGAAGCTCCACATGAGTTCTATGCAATAGTATATTTATTTCTCCAAAATTTACTTGATATGTATAGGATTTCTTCCTCTACTAATTTGGTTTCTTGCAAGAAAAAAAATTGTGGATTTTCTCTTCTTGTTAAGTCATTCACAACATGGGATTTAAGAGGATTTCCCATTCCCTGTATATTCCAAGAGATGACTTTCATCTAAACTCATAGGAACTTGACTTACCTCCTCCAGTGTTTGCGCATTCGTGATCTTTGTTGCTCACATTCTTTAGTATTTCTATGATTTGGAACTAGTTACCTCGTTTAATAGTTTGCTCGACCTCAGCTTCCCTTACTTATTTTTGAGTTGGTCTCCTACTTTTTTTTATGATTTTCCAACTCTTAACTAGAGAATTCACTTCCACATTTTATTCTCTTCTTGGTGCTTCTTGCTAACATTTTTCTTGCTCCCTTCATTCATCCTAGAAATTTACGAGATACCATTTATGATGTGTTCTCCCGCCCATTACAACTTAATTGACTTCTTAAACTATGGTGAAGCTGAGGTTGAATGGCATTATCACTAGGAGCTTCCTTTAACAGATCACATTCATGTATCTCTCCTTCTTGTCCTTCTGCCATATTTTCCTCCCCTTCAATCAAGTTCTCCTCATGTCCCATAATTTTTATATTAGCTTTTGGCTCCTCCCAAACTATATCATCCTAGGATAGTGTTTCGAATCGATGGGCCGAGGAGGAAGCATCATGTTGAGATGATGGTTTGGATTTCTTAGCGTGGACTTTCCCTTGATTGGTTCCTCTCTTTCGAGTGTGCCATTTATTTTCTTGTGAAAAGGTTGCTCCTTCTTCATTTCATGCCTGGGATATTTTGTAGTCATGGGAAAAGTGCCCATAGTCATGGCTAGTCTTTCACTTAAATGTTAGTTGTTCATAGTCAAGAGGTTGAATATGTTTCCATTCTTTTTGGGTCAAAACAATATTAAAAGGAATCCCTTTCTCCAGGTCCACCTCTATGCAGATTTTGGCGCATTAAAATGTTGATCTTTTGGCTCTGTGTGATCTATATTCCTTCATATAGCATTTCCAATAGCTTTCAACCATTCGTTGCTCCAGTGAGATAGAGGCAAGAAAGGAAGCTTAACCTAGACCAAAACCGCTATAGGAATATCCTCATTCATATTTAAATCTATTGACCAGGCATTTAAATACATTCCCCTTGAGCCAAAAAAATATAGACCATTCCTAAATACAATGTCTCTATCCTCATTACATTCAAAGAGAAAAACAAAAACAAAAAAAACTTTTCCAACAACAAATACACCCAAATTTCCTTTCATCATGGCTTTCCATGATTTGTCAGCACATTTTTCAACTGATTTAGGTGAGGGCCACATTCCCATGAACTTAAGGACCAAGGCTTTATTAGAGAAGGTTAAGGAGGTATTTCAAAAGGCCGAAGGGAGCGCTACTCACGAGATATTCTCTGTTTTTTTTTTACAATTTTTGTCTATTGCTCCTTTGACCTGAGGTTGGATTTTAGCTTCAATATCAAGGCATGAAATATCACATTTCTTGTCACCCAAAGGATGGGCCCCTACTAGGCCCGCTCTGTTTTATATATTTATTAACTTTTATATATTTTTTTAAATATCCTAATTCTAGTATAATTGTTTATTAAATATATAAATTTATAAAATTTATATAATTTAAATGTATATGATATAAATAAAAAATTAACGCGCACACACATATATTCAAAAATAATAAATAAAAACAAAATATTCATATTATTAATGTTTGGATTTGGCTTTGTGACTCTAAGTTCAGAAGCGAAGATGGCTAGGGTTTCTCCCTCTGCGTACAGTTTTGCTGTCGTTTTTGATCCTCAGTCTTTCATTCTAGGAGATCGAAGTTCCCATCACTTGATTGAGGTGGAATATGTTTTTTTCAAATATTTCTGGAATAATTTAGGGTCATCATCTTGTTGCCCAGATGGGAAATATACTATCAAAAAAATTTATCGAAGGAAGGGCTCCTTTTGTGCCATCCCGGATATAGTTTTTGTTATTGCACTAGCAGGTCTAGACATGCAAAGATGCAAACAAGTCTATTTACCCACTTCTAATGAAGATCTATTACATATTCTTACAAATCAAGGATTCTGCCTAAAGAATACTTGGTTATATGGTGATTACATGGATCCTTTGTCATATCTGAGTCAAAGGATTGAAAAATTGGTATCCTCAGGAGTCGTGGCCCATTGTGTGTTCACCAAATCGCTTGGGATTCGAGAAGAGTGGCCTATATTAACCCCACAACTCCTAGGACCATTTATTTTTTTATATCAGGCCATGGAACATAATGGAAAACTAGATTCACAAAGTTTTTTGTCATATTTGCACCTAGATCAAACTTTGATCACGCCCTTTCAAATTTTTGCAAGGTCCCCATCTGGAAAGTCGCTTCTCATTGAGGTTTGGGTTGTGACTATAGTAAAGGATCTAAAAATGAAATTTCATAATTACTTGGGTTATCCAGTAGCACTTCGGAGCTTGATCCATGAAGGAAATATTTTACAATATGACTTTTTCTTGCAAGAATATGGTATAACCCAAAATTCAACCATTATTATTAATCTAAGATTGTGAAGTGGAAGTCCAGGAGCAGGAGGGCCTTCAAGGTACACAAAAGGTCCAGTTTCTTTCAAGGACTTTGTAAAAGGAAGGGTTGATTCTCATAACAAACCTATGAAAACTTCCACTATCCGTAACCCCTATATTGTAAAACAAATGAATCAGGTGCCAACATTAACAGTAAATTTTCCAAAGGTCAATGAACTCTATTCTGATTTCCATTCATGAGAAATCATTTATAGATTTAATGGTTTATATCCCAAGACAGAGGACCTATATCAATGGATTTTCTACACATGGATTGAAAATTACGGTATTCATTTATGCTCTGGAGATTATTTTATTGTAAAATTTTATACAACAAAGGATCTAGATTTTGTTTTAAATGAGGGACCTTGGTTTTGAGGTAGTGCAATCCTATTCATGACCCCATGGTTCATTGGGTTTGATGCTAATTCCATGGTGGTATCAAAAATGTAGGTGTGGGTTAGATTACATAATATCCCTTTGCATTTATGGCATCACAAAGTGTTAGAGGGAATCGACAATTCTTTGGGGAAGTTCTTAAAGGTGGACTCAGATGGAGTGACAAAAGGAATCTTCACTTTTGCTAGGATATGTGTAGAAGTAGACCTCAGTAAAGGTTTACCAAATTGTATTATCTTAATCCATAATAATATGCAGTTTTCTCCATCTTTAGACTTTGAAAATACGACATTTAGATTCCGTACTTGCCTTCAAACCAAACACTTACAAAATTCATGTCCTCGGGCCAAAAAAGATCCCAAAAAAAAAAAGAGACAGGACCAAAAGCCTACATGATGGTAGTTCTCACATTCTCATAATTCCATAGTAGAGGAGGAAGAAATCTCAGTGAATGCTACAAATATTCTTGATCATAACTCTCAAGAAATCATAGAGAAGAGAAGGATGGATCATATAGTTACAATGGATCAAGCATCCAAAGTAACATGAGAATCATATCTCCAACAACATATCAAAAATACTATATCTGAAAGAAAGGCAAGCATCACTAAAAGAATTCATGCATCAAAGAGTTCAAAATTTGATAAAGAAATCAAATGTCTATTGTATCTTCCACTCCCAACTTCGATGGTTGGCGAAAAGTGGAGAAAATGAAAGGTAGGAAAGATTAGTGCTCTTTCTTCTTTTTGTTTTTCTATGTTCATTTTAGGTACCAGGTAAAGTTGTTCAAATTGAATGCTTTTTAAGCATATGCAACATGTGATTTTGTTCTTTTGAATAACATTGTGATTTTTCCTAGGGGAAAAACAACAAAATATTCAACAATAAATAAATAATAACAAAATGTAAAAATTAAATTATTTTTTTAATATACATATTTTATATTTTATTGAAATATTACACTTCTACTCTAATTGTTTATAAAATATAAATTTATTTTATAATGAGTGATATATATATATATTTGTGTGTGTAAAGATTGAAATATTTTTTAAATTACATAGATTTTTTATAATATTTAAATGTTATATTTATTTAAAATTTTACACCTTTATATAAATATTTAAATTTATATAATTTAAATATTATTAGTATATAATTAAATATTATAGTGTGAGCGACACACACACACACATACATATATATATTCAAAAATATAATAAATGATGACATTTTTTTGTTAAGTTGATTTTTTTTTTTTATTTCCACATGTCAAATTACATCACTAATATGTCATACTAACCAAGTGTCAAAAAAAACAACCAGACCTCAATCTACCACACAAAGAACTGGATTTATTGGTTAATATCAAACTAAGTAGATTAACAACAATAAAATATTGTTGGAAATCAAAGCAATGTCCTACCACAAACCAACTACTAGAAAACATATAACAAAAAGAAAAATAAGTTTAGGAGTCAGATTATATCACATGAGAAGGATCCCTTACACTTGTCACTGCTAGTGTAAAAGGCTTGTATTCACATTAGAGATGAATCTTTAGGTGGGCCAAGCAAGCATCCAATATCTCCAAGAAATACCTATAGTGGCGCTGTATCCTTGGGATATCATTCAAGAATGAAATGATACCATTCCTATCTTCATGCTTCTTCTTTAGTACTTAGTCTAACAGGGTCTTCAACTGCCAATGCAAGGTAGTGGAGTGCATGTATTGGTTCCTTCCCCTAGTATGACTAGGGTAAGGAAGCTAATGAGAGACCTCTGTCAAGATTTTTGTATCTAAATAGGAATGATGATCATGATTTGCATTTGTCTTAAGATGATGAATCTCCTTATGAATGATAGGAGAGGTCACTGAGTGATAAACCATTGTCACTTCTTGGGCCTCGAACTGAGTGCGTAGATGGCCTTGTTGACCATGCTCACTAGTCCCTCTGCAAATGCACTTCCTTTGTTTGGAATTACGACCTAAAATGGACACCACCAAATGCAATAATTGAGACCACTACCAACACTTGCAGGAAAGGCCAAAGCAGCCAATGCCCATTCAACAACAAAGTGACAACAGAAATTCCTGTAGATGCACCAAGTTCCCCTCAAAGCCACGATAGAGCCAACAATAATAAACACCTTGATATTCAACATGGACTTGACCCCAAGTAACCATGTAGCAGTAGGAGGAGGGACACTTATCCATGACATAGGTGAAAGAATAAAGATCCAAAGCCACAATACATTTGTGAAGGAATGGACATAACTAGACTTAGAATTGAGTACAAGAGACACTAACAAAACATGAACTAGGGGCCATGACTGACAACAAATAAATAAGGGCAAAGTAGGATCCAAAATAGAAGTAATAAGAGCACCAATAAGTAAAACCCCATAAAATCAAGAGTAGGAAAGAAGTTGTTGCCAAGCTAATGCTTCATAAGAAACCTAGAGTCAACGAAAGCCATGACCAATACAGCATAGCGAAGGTGTCAATGTAGTCCCCAGAGATAGATTGAAACCTCCATGCCAACCCCATTAGCAATTCCTTTATTATTCCAGGTGAACATACAACATGCCCATGTATAGCTCCAGATGCCCAACATTTAGTCTTCGACTCCAGAAGAAAAGGAAGCAGAAGGCCAACTTGGGTCATTGCCTCTGCAACACTAGAGGCAAGATACCCTCCTGCACGGAAAAAACATACGTCACTCCATGTTCCAGCCATTAGACTCTTCAAATATGTCTAGAGGGAAATTTACTCCTGCCTATGGTGGGTGTGCACTCCCACTAGAACATAAATTACCAACTCCACTCAGGATCATCGCAAGTCGAGGCGTATTATGAAAATAGATTGGAAAACTATGGGAGAGTAAAACTCGTATGCAACCTACATGGGAGGGGTAGGCCATGCCACCCACCCGCCCCCCGCACCTTCCCCTCTTAATTGCAACCGGAGGCAAAGGACGCCCCTCCCAATCCCCTTTGACATTTTTCCTATCACCCTAATCAAGGAAAATAAACAACAAACTTTAAAGATTAAAATATTTTCTTAATTTACATATGTTTCTTTTATATATTTAACTTTTATATTTTATTGAAATATTACACTTATATTATAAGTGTTTATAAATATATAAATTTATGTGATTTAAGTGTGTATGGTATAAATAAAAAATTAACACGCACACACCCACATATATGTTCAAAAATAATAATTGACAACAAAATTTAAAGATTAAAATATATTTTTAATATACATATGTTTCTTCTACGGCAAGATGTGCTCTACAACTCAGCATTGGAGAGATGTTGTCATGTAATGTTACATTAAAAGAAATAAAATAATAGCTAAACTGAATTTTTTTTTAAATGTTAATAATAAAAATTCTTTCAATATTGAACATAAATATTAATAACAAAAAAATATCTCAATAACTGCAATAAACAAAACATTTCAATGTCCACAGTAAATAACATAATTACATCAATTTAATATATAGAGAGATAAAGTAACTAATAATAAAAATTTGTATTTTCATCCATAAGTGTTGCTTTCTACTTTTTAGTATGAGGGAGGTGCAATTCCTTCAACAATATAAAATAATCCCTTCAACAGTCTAAAATAATTCCTTCAACACTCCACAGAGAGAATACATATGACGTCTAAAATAATATTTATGTCGTAAGATGTTCCCCTTTGAGAAGAACTCCCCTAGTTGCCACTTTGTACTGGTCTGCAGCATTGGATTGAGCGTTAAATGATTGAAGAAGGGTGTGTCGCCAGATGAATAGTTAGCAAATAATTAGGGAAAAAATAGTTAGTTAAAAGACAATAAGACTTGGCACGGTTAGGGAAAAACTACATCACCTCTGTCACAACAACTTGGTGAACAAAATGTGATCAATTGATTCACTCATTAGGACTAGCTTTGGATCTTTACCAGTATGCTTCTGCCTATCTATGGTAGCGGGAGAAGAGATAATATCATATAAGTCAATTCAAGTTTTAGAGCAAGCATCATTTATTTTCTCAAGTCCAAATCCATATGCCTAGGTTTCCCCAATCGGTTTGTGTTTTCCATAACACGCAAGAATTCAAAAGGGTCTTATTGACAACCAAGTTATTTGAAGGAGCCTTTTGTCTGCTTTTACTCGGTCTGTGGTTTGGAGTGAACGATGGTTTTTCTATTCATGAGTAGGGGATTTGAAGTCAAACCTTGGAGCTGATAATTTTCTATTTCGAACCTGCCTAGATAAAATACAAACACTTCCTAAGTGTGTTTGATTAATTTTTCTCTTTGTTATGATTCTGTTGTTCTTGGTTTTTGATATGAAGGGAGAAGGATATACAAGACCAGAATCTAATATTTTCAAATCAAGGGATCAACTTTGGATGGTGGGCGACCATATATTGTATGTTTTGTGGTATTTTTTCCATGTTCTGGATCTCTTAGGAAACATTTTTTGTTTTAATGTTTTATAAGGGATTTGATTGGTTATTGTTTTGTTTTGGTCTCCATTCTACATGAATTTGATTAAGAAGTGACGAATATGAGATATTGGGAGCTTAGTTTGAGGCCTTATAGAACTTTTTTTTTAAACCCTTGTCCTTTGACTTGTATCTCTTGTAACGAAACAAGAACAAGTGGAGGAGGGAATCTATTATGTCTCTAGATTAAACCATGTAAATTCCAAGATGGCCCAAAAACTTTTTTATATTGGCTTGAGTTGGGTACTGCCACTATTGTATATATTTGGATCAACCATGATGGTTGTAAGTGGGAATTATGGATTGAATGGCACCGATGATAGTTTAGTTATACCAAAGTCCTTAGCCCCATCCAATGATATAGGAGGAGAGGGGACATGGTATGGAAATATACAATATCTTTTGAATATCTCTTTCATTAGGGTATTGTGTTGTCTGCTTCTATTTTTGTTTGTGAAATTGCGGAGTGATCACAAGATTCCAAGACCTTCTAGCCTGGTTGACGAATTGTTGGCAGTGTGGTATATGACCAGTCAACAAATTTCTCAAACCTGCGAGGCTAATGAAACTCAGTTTCTTTATGTGGAGAGTGGAAGTTTTGTTTCCTTTGCTTTGATTCCTTTTTTTAGCAACTTGTCTTATCCTCCCACTTAATCTCTATGCAGGAATAGTCCCTATGGAAGATCAATTTTCGAAAACTACTGTGAGTCATATGAAGAAGGTATCTCCCTTATCTTAGATGAATGTATTATTTATGGTGGTTGTATTTATTGTGGTTCGTTGTTGTATCAGAGCACTAGAGGTGTGATTAAACGCTACAAGATTCCATGATGGAAATTTCTTAGTTAACTATGTCTCTATTTATACTCTTATGATCCAAGGAATTCCAAAGGCACTGGACGTTGTCAAGGGATCACTTCAAGAATACTTTGAGGAATGTTATCCTAAAAAGGTGCATAGAGTCATAGTGCCACCAGAATTGGCTTCTGTGGATGACCTGGTACATGATCTGGTGAAAGTTAGGGATGATATTGCATGGTTGCAAGCTTGCATCCACGGAAGAAACCTTTATGAGGAGAGAGAAATATTTTTGGACTATTATGAGCAAGATAGAGCAGCATACACTAATCTCTCCACTGAAGGGTTGGTACCATGGTTCACATTTCACTAGTGTGAAGCACAAATTGAGACAATTTTTTTGAAATTGTAAAGGGTCAAGGATTGGCTTCTTTTCAATTTGGAATTTACAGACAAAGAGAGATTGAGGAGGCTTGAAGCTCGACTTGCAGATATAGAAAGCAGGTTAGAAGTTTACAAAAATGGACAAGCTTAGGGTGTTAGTGTTGCATTTGTCTTATTCAAGGAATTTAGTACTGCAAACAGGGCCCTTCAAGATATAAGAACTAAGTGAAGGAGGCCAGTTGGAGTGTTTGTCTCTATTATGGAGCTTCAACTTGAAAAAATTCATTGGAAGTTTGATATAGCATTGTTGGCTACTGACATAGGTTGGCACCATTTGGGTAAAAACAAATTTTCAATGAACATGCATCGAGTGGTTGTGAATGTTAGCCTTCTCATATTGCTTGTGTTTTTTAACTCACCGCTTGCAATAATAAGTGTGTTACAAACTGCTAGCAGAATTATTAATGTAGAGGCAATGGACAATGTCGAGTTGTTGTTGTCTTGGGTGCAAAGCTCTAGTTGGGAAACAACTTTATTTTTCCAATTCTTTCCAAATGTGTTGATTTTTGTGAGCATTTACTTGGTTATTCCTGCAGATCTTTCTTCACTTTCCAAGTTTGAAATCCATTTGACTGTCTTAGGAGAGAATCGGGCTGCATTGGTAAAAACATTATGCTTTTTCCTAGTCAATCTAATTTTTTTGCGGGAATTGATGGAGTCATCCTTGGAGGGAACCCATCTCAAGATGGGTCGATGTTATATGGATGGTGATGATTGCAAGAAAATTGAGCAATACATGAGTGCATATTTCTTATCCAAGTTGTCTCTTTATTTTATTTCCTTCCTTATTACAAGCATTTCTTGGGCATATCTTATGACTTGCTAGCCCAAATTCCTTGGATAAAGAAAAAAATACAGAGATTTCGAAATAGTTGACTCTAGAAGAAACTAAGGTCCACCTCATAGAGAGCCAAGATGAAAATTTGGAATATTATTTGTTATCTGAACATTACTTTAGTTTTGACAGTGGATATGACTTAACTCAAAATGGGAACTTAAATGGGCTTGATCTAGAAGGATGCAATCTTTCAATCTATCTAATAGCAAGAAACCCCCATTAAATGATGCAAACTTTTGATTTTGTTCAATATTACACATTTAATATGATCATATTTTCCCTAACACTTATTTATTCTGCCTTTGCGCCACTTATGGTGCATGTAGGTGCATCTTACTTTGGTTACAGGTATGTGGTAGACAAATATATTTTTCTCTTTGTCTATAGGTTCAGGGGATTTCCCGCAGGAAATGATGGAAAGCTCATGGCAACTGTGTTGAAAATAATGCGAGTTTGTGTGGTTTTATTCATGCTTTCTATGTTACTCTTCTTCTCAGCCCAATAAGATTCTGAGAGGCTGCAATTTTTATTTACTAGTGTAACGAGTAGGCAATACCAGGGCATTAATATTTATCAAAGTAAAATTACAGAATTATAAAATTCATTTAATCACAAAACTAGAGTTCTGAATCTTCATAATTGAGGAGTTCAATAGTTTTTGGTCCTAAGGATGCAACATAACTATTGAGAAAACAATTAAAACAATGAAGGGAGATGTATCGGCCTTGTCACCGCTACTTGATGAGATGTCATTCTCATCTGACTTTAAAGTTGGTGGTGTACCAAAATTTGGAAAAAGAACCCTTTTTTCATCCTCATGAATTCAAACGGAATCAGATTAGATCTTGTGCCATTATGTAAATTGTCACAACACCTTATTACCTACTTTCAATATTCTAAATTGTCAAAGTAACTTATTGGCTACGTTCGCTATTTTATGTGTGGTAATTCTATTTAATTATCCTATTGTATTTATAAATACATTTCTGTAGAAAATGGTCCAAAATAAGTGTCAGCGGAGACTTTTTTTAAGAAGATTTTGACCTTCTTTTGAGAACAACAAAATTAGTTTTGACATGGTGAGCTTTAGTTGACTTATGATCTAACAAAATATTATGTAAAATGAGAGAAATTTCATTCAAAATTTATTTCAATTTATGGACTTGTTCGAACTTCGAAGTTGCACTCAGGCAGTTATTATAAGGATGGGATGCGCCAAATATTAACTGATAAGTATGCTTATGTGTTGAAAACAAGGTACTTTGAGATGACATATAATCTTCAAAAATTGGTAGAATTTTGTAATATCCCTTTCAGAATATTTTGCAGATTTTGTAGAAAACTAATTCAACATAAATTTCTCCATAAAATTACCATTCAATTCACATATGATTTCCATGTAAAATAGAACAAGAGAATTCATTCAATTCAATCAAACAATCAGCATAAATAATCTCAGCTTTTATTATAATATATAAACTAGGGTTTTACATCTTGTAGTAACAAAATAGTTGATATAGCTAAGATAGAACTGGCCTCAAGGATCTGCTCCAATGTTGCATAGGCCCTCCACCAAAACTTAATTGAACTGCCACTACTAAGCTCTACTATGAATTTTGGATGAATTCACCAAGGGGAGATGGGTACTCGACCAATCTCACTAAACTAACTAAGGGTTTCTATCCTAGGGCTTCCAAGGAAGTAGAGAACCAGGATCTGAACCTCTCATACAAGAAGAAACATCAAATCCAATATATCCTCTAATGGCCTCCTCCTCCTCCTCTTTTTATAGATTTGATGGAGCCCTCTAGAAGCTCCTATTTTATTATTATTTTAATCATTGAGCACATTTCCCTTAATTAAAATATTCTTGTTAATGTTGGAAAATGGTAAATTAGCCGTTATGCCTCCTCAAGCCACCAAAAATCACTTCTAACCATCTTATCCTATATATCTTCTCGTTTCAGTTCCAACGAGCTATTACACTAAGGTTTTTGTCAAGTATTCCTCCAGAAATGCCACCTTAAGTGTACTTAATTGAGTCATGCCTATTAATAACTCTTTTTTTTCTTTTTCTTTTTGATATCAAGGGGGGAAAGAAGGATGAGGGAGCGTTGCTGCCCAACCTGCGTTTACCCTAGCCACATCTTTGACCATGGTTAGTTGCAGTCAGTCTCCATAAGTGTTCTTGCCTTCAGCCCGCTACCCGTCGTTCCTCACCTGCTCTTCCTTTCCATCTGTCGACGTTAACGATTGGCATGGAGGGCATGGAGCTCGATGTTGTTGACTACTCGTTGGATCCCTACTTGAAACACGCCATTTTTTGCAACCCTAACCCTAAAACGACTCCCTTTTCATCTACACCGTCATGCTCAATTCCGGCGTCGATTGTCTTCCTTCCCGAGCATAAGGACTCCACTCTTCGCATCGGGTCCCTCTCCATCGAATCACCAGTTCTCAACTACCCATCGTTGTCCCCTAGCACCCTTAACTTGCTAGCTTCCTGCTCATCACCACTGTTCGACCCCATTCCTCCCACTGGCCTCTGCTACTCCTAAACTCCACCCTCCCGCCCGGGCCCTGTACCTGCTGAGGCTGCACAAACTCAACATACCTCTGAACACCCTGGATCTGGCAAGAAATCTTAAGACCCTGCACATCCATCAGGTTGTTTCGATACCCCAGTAATTAGGGTTAGGTTTGCGGAGCCACAATCTGCATCAAATAAATCCTCGAACCCATTACAGGATCATCCCACTGCGCCGAGGACAAGGAAGAAGAAAACCAAGTGTATCAAGGTATCCGGTAAGGATTTCACCATCAAATTCGGTGAAGGTCTCACTATGGGGGAAGTCGCTGAGAGAGCAGGGAAAGTGCTGGTGGGTAGGGTTCGTGGCAAAACCTACACAGCGGAACGATTCGGGTTATGGGTAAAAGAGATTTGGGAACAAATCATTTTATAGCTCCCGAAGGTTCAGACACTACCTCGGGGGTGGTTTGCGCTCCACTTTGCACTTGAAGAATGCACGAACATGGCTCTAGCTCGATTTTGGCATATAGAAATGGCATCAGTCTTGCTCAAAAGATGGAGCCCTCTTTTCGATCCAAAAAGAGAGCAGATAGGAACAGGACCACTCTGGGTGTGGTTACCAGGTTTACCCATCCATTACTGGTCATAAGAAGTGTTCGTAAGGATAGGGAACACCCTTGGCACCTTTCTAGATTATGATAAATCCATCGTACAATCAAAAACCGAACACTAGCCCGCATTCTAGTGCATTTGGACACCCGGAATCGCCTGGAAGAAAAAATAGCCCTACAATGGCGAAGTTTCACTAGGGTACAGATCTTAGATTATGAGGGTGTGCCTTTTAGATGCCGAAGGTGTCACAAGGTTGGGCATCTGTTTAAGGAATTCCCTCTCGTCCCAAAACCCCTGGATGCAGCAGTGGGACAGGAAGCTGGCAACGATAAAGGAACCCCGGACAACATCAGGAAGCACTTCGTGGCCGCTCCATATCCACCTCGGAAGGCGACACCATCCAAGACGGTTCAGCACGATGCAGAAATCTCTTCAGGCCCTCCATCCCCTCCTCTAACTCGAGCCAGGGCAGCTGTTGAAGCGGCTCATTCAGCGGGTATTCCTCTTCCCTCTTCCCATGTTCTATCTTCTGATTATGCATCATCTGCACATCATATGCATAATGTATCATCTATGCACTGCTCCATCCCTCCTGCCTCCATCACATGCTCACTTCACCCCCATCATCTGGTAGATTCCACCGCCTCCCCCATTTCCCATCCAGAACACTCTTCCTCTCCATCTCCTCCCTCGGCACCCCCTCATCCATGTAATATCCGATCACACACTTCCATTGGGGATCCACATCTATCAATCTATGGCCTTGGCCTGACTCACTCCTCAACTTCAAACAAACCCCTACGGGGGCGCAAATCATACCTCTCACATGTTATTCTTCAAGCTGGTGCTAAGGTGATCTCAGGAAGACAATCATCATTGGACCGGGTTCTTAGAGCAAAGAAAACCCTTGATTTGGTTCCCCCATGAAATGCATGTCCTTTAACTATAGGGGTTTGGCCAGTACCCCCAAAAAACTAGCCCTATGTAGACTATTTACTGTTGAGCCTGTCGATTTAATCCTTCTTCAGGAAACCCTAGGGAAAGCTCAACACACTACTATGGTTCTGGAGAGTTTATGCCTGGGGTGGGAGTTCATTGCCCTAGATGTTATGGGTCGTTTAGGTGGTGTGGCCTTGGGATATAATCCCCGTATTGTAAACCTTAAATCAACTTGGGGAGGGAAGGGATTCATTGGTATTGATTTTTTCTTGACGGAGATGGGAATGGAGTTTCGTGTTATGAATGTATATGGGTCGTGCCAAGGGCGGGAGGCCTACTGGAATCATCTCCTCAATCTCTTCTTGCCCTCATCTAATAGCTTCATCTTGGGAGGGGACCTCAACTTTTGTATTGGATACAGTGAGTCTTGGGGATCATTGGCTCAGATTGATCCACTCTCTAATATCATGGAAAATCTACTTGAACAGGCCCACCTCAAGACTGGATTGTTTTATCATTAAAAATCCATTGATTCAGTGTTTATCTCATTACAGGCAGTGGGTTGGGTCCGGAGGCATCTCTGACCACTTGCCTATCTATCTGGAAATATCTAGTGCGCCAATCAAGCCCAAGGCCCCATTCAAATTCAACTCTATCTAGCTACAGGATCCCTCGTACATTGATCTCATCACCAATCACTGGACAAAAAACCCTCCCTCACAGTGTCACACTTGGGCTGAGGGATTTTGTCAAAATCTTCATCAGCTCAAGAAGCTCACTATCAAGTGGTCAAAGGAAAAACATCAAAAGGATATCCAAACCCTCTCCTCTATAGATTCAGCCTTGGCGAACCTCAATGATGACAACAACAGAGGATTCTTAAGTGTTGAAGCCAAATTAAACCTGATTGATCTGGAAAACAAAAGAGTAAAAATTTTGAAGGATCGAGAGGAAACTTGGAGACTCAAGAGTCATGCAATCTGGCTCCAAGCTGGGGATGAGAACACTAGGTATTTCCAAAACTTTGACAAGGGGAGGAAATCCTCCAATATTATTTGGAAATTGCCCACTCCTGATGGAGGTACTGCAAAAACCTTCCATCAACTTTCTCAACTGGGCATATCTCATTTCCAACAGCTTTTCAAGGAACCTCCCGTCACAAATCTTGCTGAGATCATTCAAGTAGCAGGGCATTTCCCCATATCTTTTTACCAGGGAATGGCTGATGAGATTACTTCTCCAATCACTAGAGATGAACTTGAAGGGACACTAAAATGGTTTCATAAAGATAAAAGCCCTGGTCTGGATGGTTATCCCATTGAATTCTACTTAGCATTTTTTGACCTCAATGGGAGTGATCTACTCAATGTTGTTGAAGAGTGCAGCACTACTAGAAGAAGGTATGAGGCCATCAACACCACCTTCATTGCCTTCATTCTTAAATCTGACTCACCTGAATCCTTCAATGATTTCTGTCCCATCTCACTCTGCAATACCCTACACAAAATCATTACAAAGATCATAGCAAACCATCTATGACCCATACTCTCCCACCATATTTCCCCTGAGAATTGCATTTCTCCACAATAGGTAGATCCATGAAGCCATAGGAATGGCTCGGGAAGCCATTCATTCTATCAAATCCAAGAATCAAAATAGCATAATCCTCAAGATTTATCTCTCCAAGGCTTTTGATCAAGTAAGCTGGCTCTTCATCAAGATGATCCTAATCCACTTAGGGTTCCCTTTAACTTTCACAGACTAGATTATCTGCTGCATAAACATTGCCTCCTTCAGTATTCTGATTAATGGCTTGGCATCCCAATTCTTTGATGCCGAATGTGGGCTGAGTCAGGGTTTCCCATTGTCTCCTCTTTTGTTTCTACTGGTGATGGAAGGGCTCCAGGCTCATTGCCTCTGCAAAAAGGGATGGCAGACTCAAAGGATTGAGAATGAATGAACTCTGCCACCTCACACATCTATTCTTTGTAGACAATTTTTTGATCTTCCTAGATGGTAGCATCAGGGATTCAGCCTCCTTCCATGATATTCTAACCCTCTTTGAAAAAGTTGCAGGCATGGTTGCAAATCAGACGAAATCTACTATTACTCTGACTCATACCACCCCACAAGAGGACAGATCAGCCCATCACTATTTTCATTACCAACCACACAACCTCTCGGATAGGCTCAAATACTTGGGTTTCTGGAAAAAACCCCACAACTATCAGATTGCTTACTAGATCTGGTTAGTGATAAAAATTGAGAAGAGGTTGAAAATATGGAACCATAGATTACTTTCAAGAGCAGGGAGACTTGTCTTGATAAAATCAGTTTGGAAGCTACCCCGATATATTGGATGTCTCTTGCCTGGATCCCTCAGGGAATTCTCAGCCGCATACAACAGTTATGCTGCCAATATCTATGGAATGGCCATAAGGAAGGCAAAACATTTGCTTGGGTATGCTGGAAGAACATTGCTTTGCCAAAGAAATGGGGGGTGGGGGTTAAAAGATCTGCCTATATTTGCCCAAGCTCTTGCAGCCAAGATGAGCTGGTCTCTTCCCACTGCAAAGAATCTCTGGACCACTGTGACATACCATAAATACATTTGGCTGCATTAGACATTGGACAAGGTTCAATTACAAGACTAGCCTGGAGGGGCATATCCATTGTATGGAAAGCAATCTTACAAACAATGTCTTTCATTAAAGCTAGCTTGGCTTGGCGCATCAACAATGGATCATCTATTCATTTGGGTATCGATCCATAGATAGGTGGGGGAAACATATACCTACTGCATCCGGATGTTATACATTATCTTAATCACAAGAATATCATGACGATTTCTCAGATTACCGATCATGAACATAGTACCATCTTCAGACAACTTTGGCGATCTACTCATGAGCTTAATATTCCTATATAATGGCAGCATACCTGGGAATCATTTTTAGTGGCATTGTCCGAAGCACATGTAACTCTCAATCAAGACCCTTATGTATTAGTATGGATCCTAGCTGAGCATGGGAAATACACTCCTAAACTGGGCTATAACCATCTTCTACAGGACCGTAAGCCCACGCACGCTAATGCATGGTGGCAACAGATATGGAGATTGAAAACTCCTCCACGGGCATGTCTCTTCATGTGGAGTGTTTTAAGTAATAAAACTCCCACAGGTGAAGCTCTCATGCGCAGATCTATACACAGCCCGAATTGGTGTATACTATGTAAACAAGCATCTGAAACAAACGAGCATCTGTTCTTGCTCTTTCCATCTGCCACTCAATTTCTGGAAAGGTGTTACATAACAACTCTCTATGTGGAATGGATGGCAGGGCTCTTCTATCCCACAAGCATGGAACAATTGGACTACAACTCGCCAGGTAGCAAAAGCGCAATGCTTACCTCCAATTATCTGTTGGAACTTATGGCTCACTAGGAATCGCCTTATCTTCAAGAACGAATCTTCCCGCTGGCCACTGCTCATTGCAAAGGCAGTGGTTGTCTACCATGATATCCCTAATGATGAAAAGCCACACACTCATAAAATCTTGGGACCTGGTCGAATTGATAAATCACAGTCGTGGGCATACTTTGATGGGACTGCTCAACCAAATGGTTGCGGAGGGGGTTTCTTATTATACCTCTCGGAATAGCATTACTACAAAGTCCAATTAGTACTAGGGGAGGGAACAAATTATTATGCTGAGCTTATCACCCTCAGACACTTGCTCATAACTACACTTCCATACAGATTTTTGGAGACTCACAAATCATCATCAATTGGTTCAATAAAAAAAATAATTGTCATGCTATATCTCTTCAAAATATTTTGGACAAAGTATTCAATCTCAAAGTAGTTTTTAATACAGCCTCTTGTCATCATATATACAGGGAACACAATGAAGATGCTGACAAACTTTCCAATAAGGGATCGCTACTACCCCGAGGCTTGTGGATAATTGGCGAACAACAGGGATTAGAGATATATCAGTATCATCACAGGCCATCCATAGACCAGGAATACTATAGGGCGGAAAGGCCCTAAAGTATATTTTTATTTTTGTGTCAATACATAGTTAAAAACAATGTGTATATATTTATGATATGTTGATAAAGAGACATACAAACTGAATTTTGGTACAAGAAATGGCAAGGACATCCTTTGTTTTTTGATATAGTTATTATTATGCAAAAGTCCCCGACCTATAGTTACCGCATATGCCTTATGGCATCTATTACATGTAATTTTTCTTTGTAATGAAAGATTACGATTTCTCCTTTGGAAAAAAAACTAATTTTTTTTTAAGTTGTCATAATGCAATGGAACGAAAGGCAAAATGTGCAGATGATGGAATATACCAAGCGAATGCCATCATACCTCATAAAAACTCCTCAAAACCCCATGAAGCACCTCCAAAAGCCCTTGGGCAAATGGTTGAAGTAAACCTACACCTGTTACCTATCTATGCTAGCCCTGAAAGTCCATCCTAACCATGCCATGAGGAGCACCAGAAAAAGGAACATTACATGTCTTCCCGCCCTAAGATTTCTTGCCACCAAGCAATCCAAACTTGTGGACCAGTATAGTGGCCCAATGCAACTGAGACCCAATGTCTGGATCCCATATAAACCCCTGGGTGATGTTATGCCTCTGTGTCAACCCATCATGAGTAGACCCCTTAATGCTCGGATCCCAGACCAATCTCTGACTAAACCTGTCATAAAAAAATCCCTTTGGATCCCAATTCCACCAAGAATAAGCATCAATGCTCCATGACTCATGTTGTGTTGTAGCTCCGACTATGAATGTTGCCCCATCAACTGTGTACCAACTCATTACCTCTATCCAGTCCCACCCCTTACTCAATCTAATGCTAATCCCACTCTCCTTCTACCATGATGGAATGCTTAAGAGTTGTCAACTTTTATCCCACTACCAACTAGGGCATGTAGTAACTGAAATGTCTAAGGGTCTCCTCTCTACTACACCAATGACTAAGAATATCACACCATCAATAGGATGCCAACTCATGATCTCTCGCCAATCCATCATGTGGGAAGGATCGAATGCATGGGCACCTATATATGTGACAAGTCCCCTATGATGCATTATGTCCAACTCACGTAACTCTATCTAGTCAAACAACAATATCCATCGAGAAAACCATGCCTCTCTCCCTATAATGGGTATAAGTGGCCAAAGTATGCTGCAAGCCCTGTCTATGTACCCCTGGAGAGGGTTGCTCCCTGAAAATACTGCAGCTCTGTCAGCAGCCTATGCAAGTACTCTCACCTCATCAATGGGTCGACCCAAATATGGATTCTCAAAAAGATCCACCCTCATCTGGATGGAATCTCCATGCTCCTCCAGGCTACTAACCTCCTGCAAAACTATCTCATTAGACCCTCGCACCTCCTGAGGACATGTGTCTGTAAATACTGCCACCCTGCTAGTTTCTTGCACATTTTCCTACTCCTCATCAATGGTTGGCCCCAAGGATGGTTGCTCATCCTCTTCCATCATGGGCTAAACTTGAACCTCCAACTGGCTCTCCCCAAAATGCTCATTATGCATACTGGGCATATCATCCTCCTGCGCTGACTCATGCTCCACCATATGTTGTTGCTCCTGAATCATCATTAGTGACTCATCATCCCTAATATGTCCCATAGCGTCCACTTACTGCTCAATATACATACTGGAATATAAATATGGCACATTGTTAACAACTCCACATGGCTAGTCATGCTCCCCAGAGGCATCCTCGTATGACCCCATAGACTCATCCAAAGAAGAGTCCTCATCCTGAAATATAGAAGGAATATCCTCCTATGCTACCTCTTCCATATCATCTATATCTCTCAAGCATGAGTGGTTAGGTCCCCAAGGTTCCTTGCAGATGAAGCAAAGACTCTCCATCCTCAGCTCATTCTTGTTGCATGGTTAGTCACCATAAATCCACTGCAACTCCTCCTGGGTCAATCGTCTCTTGAATAGTCCAATGTTTTGCTCAACTAAAATTTTGGCTAGTTCATAAGCAATAGGTGAAACCAATTGTTCCTCCCTCCAAATCGCCAACAACTTAGACTGCAACTTTTTGAAAATGGCATCATGGCCTCCCACACACGAGGATAGGATGGACTTCATGTGTGTTATGCATGTATCAGGATGATGTTTCCTAATGGTGAAGAAGTATTGGAACATTTGCCGGATCAAATCGTCACACTCCAGCTCAAACATGAGGTCACAAGATCTGACCAATGCCATGCATTCTAGAATCTCTAACCTCTTCCCAAAGGTAGGGCCCTCGCTATTATCCAAATCTTGAAAGGTCTCCACAATCAACCTGAATACTCTCCTCATGATATCATCATTGTAAAGAGGTATAGGTGCATTCAGCATCATGATACTACTGAGACAAGAGGAAACTGGAATTTTGACCCCTACACAAGGAAGCTTCAAAAATTTGTGTCGTATGAGAAAAAGCATGGCTGGTTTTAGAGCCCAAATTAAGTTTTTACTATCTAACTATTGCACCTTCAAGAAGACTGAAGAAAGTTCTTCTAGTTTGAGAAGGTCTTTCACTCTAACCTTTATGTGTTTCAAGTCTGTCCCAATTTTAAATATTTGGTGGCCCAACTCATGCTCTTTTTGAGGCTACTCTTGTTTTAGCATAGAAAATGTCCCTTTGGAAAGGGATTTGCTAATTGTTGTTAATTCTTTATTAAGGGAGTTTATGAAGGGCTCATCCATGTTTAAATTCAATGTTATCAAGTACCTCAAGCAAGGATTTAACTGCCAAACTTCCCCAACACAACTTTTAGCACTCAAGACTCTGACTTTTCTATAAACATCAATGATATAGTGACATCATATACTCGAGTTTGTCCATAAACTTTGCTATCACACAACATCACATGGTAGCTAGACGTCAACAAAACTACTTATTTAATCCATGTACAAACAATGCTAATAGTTTCAAAACACCATCCCAACAAATTTTCTTTTTGCTATCAGCAAGATCACAATTTTCCAATTCCCAACAAGCAGTAAAATATGCACTTTCTTTTCTCAAATACGAGGCTATATAGTTTACCACATATCAAGATACAATGTTCAATACTTAATTATAACTGAACATAAGTCAGAAATGATGTATAGCAGAACCTAGAATATAGCAGCAAGTTGAATAGCCTTGAATGAACCCAGAATCTTTGTGTATACCCACATTACAACTCCACGATTTATCCTTTTGTGCCAGTGGCCCTATTGGCTCTCCCACAACTCCACGCAGCTCAAAAAATCATATCCAGGACTATTCTTGTCCACAACAATGGTAATAATGGGTTCACCTGTAGAGAGGATGCGGCTCTTCTGTCGTTCATCCTACAGTCCTCCAATAACCATATACCTCGTTTACTGAAATTGATATGTGACACACATCGGTAGTGTCTTTCCCCAATTTGTAGTGCTGCCAGATCATTGTCAAAATGAGCTCGATCATCAGGAAATCGGTCTAGTAAATTTCATGCACATAAGATCTTGCTCAGCCATTCAAGAGAATTATGCCCACGATGGAAATTGAATCATGCCCAAAATACTACAAGAAACTCGTCCCTCGAATTCAGTATGCAGTTAGTCGACCCGAAGAACACCAATTCATCTTCCTCCAAATTATTTGACTCGACCTTTGCACTTTTGTGGCTCGGATTTCCGGTTTATGAATTTCTCCACCTACATCATCAATAATGATTGGTTTACAAAAAAAATCGAGTTGGTCGGTTCCAGGTCACATTCTTTATGCACAGAAGATCGAATTCAATTAAAATCGATTTCTCGACCATAGAGAGATTGCCAAGAAACTTCATCATGTTGTTGTAATCACTTGCTTAGAATGTTGACTCAACTTGATCCTTTCAAATCCACCATAGGCAGTGAAACTAATATTTGGCATCAATAATTCCAGTTCTCATCAACAATGTGCGCGGCCCTTTTTAATCTCAGTGAACTAGACGACTCTTCTAGTCGCAATATTCACTACACAAATACCCTGTTCCTACTTCTTTGCAAGCCATTTGAATTAATCTATGTTCAATTCACTTTTTCGACTTCAATCGGCCACTTAATTATGCATGCGACTTTCTCTTCTCCTTCAAAACAAATTTTTCAAATTAGTAATAATGGGCCCCTCCAAAAAATTCAACGTTCTCGGCTAATTAAAAATAAAGCAACACGGCCTCTGCAAAAACAAGATTGTTCTTTTCATTTGAATTTAAATGAGAATCCTCCCAATCGGGATGAGGGTAGGTGTCAGAGGCACCAGGCCTGAGTTGACATGGTCAGTACAATTGAATTCATTATAGCTGCACCCCACATGCTCAAGCCAGGGAGTGCGGTGTCCTCTGCCTTGAATGCATGGGAGGTGGGTTGGCAAGGTGGCAGAGGGAGACATAAGGGAAGGTGGCGGAGTGGGAAGAGGTATTCGACGTGCAGGGAAGGTGTATTGTATAGCAGAGAAGGAAGCAATTGTAGAGCGGAAGGGAGGTGAAGCAACCAAGTCTGCGGGCAAGTGACAGCTCTCTGGTACGTAGTCTAGTCTTGGCCTCGTTCAATTCATAAGTCCTGGTTGGGTTCAAGGAGAAATTCCATGAGTTGGTGGGAGATTCACTGGGGAGGAGGGAGAGGCGTGAGGCCACCCCAGAGAGGCTTATCCTAGCCAAGGAGGAACCAAGGAAGGCAAGGGGGTGTTATGGCTCGGCTCTGCATTATTTATATTTTTCTTTCAAGCAAAAGTTGGGGCTATGGCATGATTGATACTGAGTAGAGCTTAGAAACACGACCCGACCTGAACGACTAGCCCAAGAGTATAGGGACTAAAGGTCAAGCCCCACTTGGGCGACTATGTGTATATGAGCAAGTCAAGGGAGAGTTTCAGGCAGGGTGTTGGGACACTAGCAAGGTGGGAAATTGGCTGAGCAAACCCGAGCAAATGGCAATGCAAAGTCATACAGGAGCAGTCAGGGACCCTAGGTGGCCTGAGAGGCAGAGAGGTGAGCAGAACTTGGATGGGAAATTGCCGGTAGAGGCACGGGCTTGTGGTTATGATAGAACTAGCAATACTTGGCTCCATATGGGTCTGAGAGCTAGGCCATGGCCGCAAGGGGGTGACCAACCTCTGAACCTTGGCAAGGGCGAGAGGCATGGTAATAAACCAGGGGAATCCTACTCAAATCCCATTTCCACTGGCCACCTGTGGGCACAGAGATAACTTAGCCTATCGCAGGCCAGGCAGCGCAGTGAAGTATGGTTAGTGCAGTTGCATTGTGTTGCGTTGAGGTGAATGAAACAATGACGCTAACAATGTTGGAATTTATACAAGTTACAAATCAACAGGGCATGGCTCCAGCAAAACATGGATGTGGTTGTGGTAGCAAGGGGTCAGATCCCTGGGCAACCAAACGACCAAAGAAGACAGAAGGCCGCAGGGGTCGCAAGCCCGTCGAGCAATTCATAGCTGAGGTAGCCACAACATACAAGGAAGAAACAGATGAGGGTATCCGAAATTTGATAGATGATTAGGAAGACCAGGTAAAACATGAACTGGAATCGAATGATGAAATAGACGTCTGGAGAACAATGGTGTCTGGCCCGGGGACCACAAGAGGGCGAATTACACAATTCAACTAACCCTGTACTTGTATTTTCTGATGAAAAGTCTGCTTGGCAAGGCAATGGAGCAAATTTCTGTGAGGATGGAAGTTACAATGCAGGGCCTTCCCAACTACAAAAAAGACATGGAGAAGATCTTATTTCAGCTGGACAAAGAGGACATAAGGATGGACCGTATTGACCGACACATCCCTTGCATTATGGAGCTCTTTGAAATGCTAGAAGCAACTGCTGATAATCCTGCCCCAATAGCCTCAAACTCTGAGGAGCAGAATGTCAAGAAAGATTAGTCTTCTTATGCTTAGTTTTTGTTTATGCAGATAGCATTTAAATTTCTAGTTGTTTATGTCAGTTGTCATAGTTATACAGTTTGCGGTCATGAGACTGAAACCTACCTAACCTTGCTAGAAATACTGAAGAAGTTTTGTTTTTGGATGGCATATAATGCTGACTGATGGCCAACAGACTCAGTTTACCCTCGGGGCAAGTTAAGGCCACTGGGTAAAACTGTGTGGTGTAAATTTTCCCTATATATGTAATAGAAAATGGATGGTCCTGCCAAGCATTACAAAAAACAAATCAATGAGAATCCAAAAATTTATCCAATCCTCCACATAGTCGACAAGTCTGTCAACGTTGTTCCCTCGGGCGATTGTTTCAAGCATCACCTTGACCAAACTACAGGAGCAACTGGTTAGTCGAACCCCACAAGTAGCAACTCTTTGTGAGTTGATTTTATCGATTGCAGCCCCCGAGTAATGCAACCTCCCCTCAGTCGATGCAGTCGCCATTCTTTGATGCCCTTCCTATGTGCAAACAGATACACAACCACCGAAACATTACATAGGTTGAATCATGACTCTAACTCATCATTGTCAATGGAACAACTCACACCATGATTCAGATTCTACAGGTATGCAATTAATGTTTCAATCCAACTAGTGGTATTTGCTGCCTTAATGACCTCCTTGCTAGCTGATTTTGACTTGCATGCTAATGAGGGAATCAAATATCGATCGGTGCTAGAGCATATTTGATCTTCCTCTTTGTAGCACCAACTCCCAAAACTTGATTTTCAGGAATGCTTTGCTGACAAACACTCTTTGGAACCTTGAGAAATAACTGCAAGTAATCTGAAACCCTCAGGTTGGTAGGAAAACTAGCTTTGATACCACTGTAATATCCCTTTCAAAACATTTTGCAGAAAACTAATTCAACAAAAATTTCTCCATAAAATTACCATTCAATTTACAAAAGATTTCCATGTAAAATAGAACAAGAGAATTCATGCAATTCAATCATAGAATGAGCAGAAATAATATCATCTTTTATTATAATATATAAACTGGGGTTTTACATGTGGTAGTGAGAAAATAGTTGATATAGCTGAGATAGAACTGGCCTCACGGATCTGCTCCAATGTTGCACCGGCCCTCCACCAAAACTAAACTACCACTAACACTGCTAAGCTTTCCTGTGAATTCTGGATGAATTCACCAAGGGGAGATGTGTACTCGCCCAATCTCACTAAATCACCAGATATTTTTCGTCCTTGAGCTACCAAGGAAGTAGAGAATCAGGTTCCCAACCTCTCATACAAGAAGAAATATCAAATCCAAGATATCCTCTAATGGCCTCCTCCTCCTCTTTTTATAGATTTGATGGACCCCTCTAGAAGCTTCTATTTTATTATTATTTTAATCATTGAGCACATTTCCCTTAATTAAAATATTTGTTTTAATGTGCGAAAATGGTAAATTGGTCTCTATGCTTCCTCAATCCACCGAAAATCACTTCTAGCCATCCCATCCTGTAAATATTCTCATTCTCGTTCCAACGAGCTATTCAACTAAGGTGTTCTTCCAACTATTCCTCGTGAAATTCCACCTTAAGTGTAATTAATTTGAGTCAGGCCCATTAATAATGTTGGGGAAATTATATGTATTATAATTCCAACATTAAATTATCAATCCTAGGTCGTAAGACTTAGAGGCACAAGCGCAGGTAACGCAGGATCAGAGCATCTAACCTAAACTAAAATATGAAATCAATTTATTGTTTAAGTACATGATTGCTAATCATTGTTCAAACAGGCTTATTTCTAATTATGACCTAAGACTTACCTATGACAGCTTAGTTACTGTGATTTAATACTCAAAACAACTTCAATCGAAATCTACAATTCAAAATGAAACACTCTTATTATTTGAATACTCTAATCTCGCATTAAATAATGGCAAACTCAATCCAACAATAAGATACACTTAATCTAAGTGCAAGAACCTTAAATAATCAAGACTAACTAAAAAGTGCATCAAACTTATGCTAAATATTAATCCAACAAAATTCACTTTCACTCAAACGATGTTAAACTAAGGCAATAATTCAAACAAGATTTCAATTAATCTAATTCCCGGGATCACACAAATCAATGAGCATTCAAACTTTAACCTTTCAATCTTCCTAACATCACTCTGCAATAAGAAATTAAATAAAGAATATTGAATTGATATGCTTCAAATCTAAGAAACTACAAAATAAGAAACTATCATATCCTTAGATTACTTTAATCAAACTCAAGAAATAATTCAATCATAAGCACATTGACTAATGGTTTTACCAATAACTAATTACAGTTATAATGAATTTCAAAACTAAACTACAACTCCAAACAATGATTTAATGGTCTTGTTGCATTGCTTTCAAATACTTGATTCCAAAACACAATGCTCCAAGAACTTATAGTGAATCAGTGAGGTACGGAATCAATTTCAATTCACATTTAAAAGAAATAGAGTTATCGATCTCTTGTTTATCCAATTAAGAAGCACCTTCAAGTATTCCAATCATAAACCTGTAACAAAGTGATTATTCATGCAATAAAATCATTGATCAACACCATTCATTAGCTTGCAACGAGTTGGAGATGATACGTTTGTTTAATTTCAAGAGAACAAATTACAACTTGAGTACAAAATCATAATTATGAGATCTAATTAACAAATGCTTTCAAAATAAAATCCCTACGTCTAGATCTATCCTATGATGTTTTACAAAACTTGCTTCCATGCGGTGGTGGACCCTTGCCACTCCCAGAACAAGTTTAAATTAACTCAATACTCTTTTAAAAATCAAAAACACATTAACACTTACATCATATTGAGTGAAAATCAGAGTTCTATGTTATGGTTTAGCAATCATGCATTTAAACAAGCTCCATCAAAACTTCCATTGTATTCATAGTGTAAACAAGATTACATAAAATCCTTATGATTTCTACCTCTCCCAACTCCCCCTAGCTACATGTAGAGCATCAACTTTTATAAGGTGCAGCTGATGGAAATAAAGAACAACCAAAAACTCAAAAAAAATCAAATACAATAGCAAAGAAATCATATGCAATCTTCTGGAGAGTCTTCAAATGGATGATGGTTGGGTTCATCCTTATCGTGGCATAGTTGGAGGAACTAAGTCCCTTTTTAGCACAAAGAAAACTGATCAAAGTCATTGTCCTCCACATGGACCCATAGCCATTCAAAACCGAACCCAAATCATTCAAACCTGATCCATTCAAAACCAAACTCAAATCGTTCAATGATTTTTTACTTACATAGAGAATTATGGCACTGATTATGTACTTACATAGAGGATTATGGCATTGATTTTGTACTTAAGATTCCCCTAATCATAACTTCCTCATAATGACGAATTTTGCCAAACGGTTTATGGGTTACCTAAATTTTTCCAAACGGTTTCCAAATATGAATTTGATCACAAATTGATATTTTAACTTGTAGCAACTTAGTTTAATTGACTCATGAAGAACTTCAGAAATGGAACCCTGTGAAAAGTGAACTTTGCAAAAACTATCATTAGTAAATCATGACAAAATCATCTCTAATCATATAAAAGCTAATAAAACTAATGATAATAAACCACGAAGTGTAGGATATGAATTGGTAGCAAGTTGTCAAATTATGATATGAAATGAGTGTAAAAGTATATAAATTTAGGCTATCAATAATGGTGTTATACGGTGGAAAAATGGGCATATTTGAGGCCCAACATCCCCTCATTCCTGAGGGTTTGCATGTCCTCATGAAAATAAATCCCTTTCTCATTAACAAATTCTTAACATTTTGTAGATGTTGTTTCTTTGTGGGACAACATTGCTTTAATATTTGGAGGTGCTGGTTCTTATGGAGCAACACCCTTGAATATTTGGAGGTGTTGGTTCTTGTGGAGTAGCAATGATTGAATATTTGGAGGTGTTGGTTCTTATGGAGTAGAGATTCTCACATTTAATATATCACACTAATTTACTGAGCAATACAAATTGAGGACAAGAAATCGATGGATGAGGAAGAGATGTTCGCATTATGACACAGGTTTGGCTCTATGGCACAGGTGTTGTCCTTGATGGCAACTCACTCAAATGGCAGATCAGAGTTCAGGCTCTCAGAATGAAAGAAAATGAGGTATACACAGGTTCCTCGTAACAAAGGCATGTATACATGCGGGATTGCTAATCAAAAGGCGCGTATTCGTATGCACGCACTTTCATGCAAAGAAAAGCGCGTACATGTGGGAAAAGTTATGGTTGGTCCATGGTATTTAGTCCGACATATTTGAACCTATGGTTTTGGTCCTTGGTATTGCATCCAAAGTGTTGAACCTAGGTATTGGGTCCCTAGTATTGGTTCTATAATGGTTTTGGACCATGGTTTGAGTAAGGTCTAAGGCTATAAAAGGGAAAGGAAATCATTTGGCAATGGAATCGACTCAAGTGTTGGATATCTGATGAGGAGCAAGATCTGAATATTGGTGATTAGCTTATGGTGCATAGCTGGATCTAAATCAAGGAGGAACCTGAGCGTTACAAGATGGATAAGTCCTATTGAAGGGTCAAATCTCAAGACTTGAATTGTAGTATCTTTGTGTGATTCTGATCTATTATATTTGACGCATGAATTGATCTATGAATCTGATAATTTGGGTATAATTAAGGCTTGAATACTTGAAAAGGAAAAAGTGTCTTTCATAGATCTGTACGCAGGTTCAGCGTAGCGAAGGCGTGTATACACGCTATTTCAGTAATTCAAAGAAGCGTATACGCAGGTTTGCCTTCATACAGAAGCATGTGCACGCATGTTCCTCATTTTGAAGTAGCGTATGTCTCATAAAATATGTTTTAGCTACTTTGGTTTATTGTTGTAGTATTTTGGGTTCAAGATTGGTGTCTGGTCACTATTATTATCTGGTTACAACATTCAGAGAAGTGATTGTTTCATTCAGTATTGGGTTGTACAAAGAAGATTGGTTGATGCAGATATACTTGATGTTTGATTAACGTTATTCATGGATCCAGTCTGAAAATTTATGAAACGTGGTCCCTGGAAGAAAAGAGAAGGTTGTAGCCTGCATATTGGTATAAGACTGCACCAGTACAGAATCATTTTAAAAAGAAGTTTCTAATTGAAATAAGATAGAGACAAATTGCAGCAAGTGGTCTTCACCCACATTGGGTTTCCACCTTATATCTTGTGTTCTTGTGTGTGACTATCTGCATTATTTTTCTGTTTCTCGTTAATGTTTATATGGTTCTAACATCAGCATCTGAAGAATAATTAATTATAAGTTATACGCTAGTTTCCTTAACTAAAGTTGCATATATACGCTGGTTTCACTAACCTAAGTAGTGTATGTTATCACTCAAGTTGTTCCCTGGATCCAAGAGGGAATACGGCCAAGGTAACAACTAACCAATCTTTCAGCTACAGATCCTAGCCAATCTGCAGCCAGAGAGGGCTCTCCCTTTGTGATTTAGATTTGTTTGTTTGTATATTAGGCTAGTTATGAGACACAAGTTTTGTTTGGTGTTTGGAAGATGACATTCAGTAGAACAAGACAGTAAGTTGAGAGAAGTTCATACCATTGGGTTGATGGAGTCTAATGTAGTAAACTTCTGGTTGCAGTTTCTTTGGCAATGGAAGATTGCAGAGCAGGATACTTGAACATAGAACAATATTTCAATCTAAAAGTAGGATGGAATGGAGTTAGGGAATGAAAGGCAGACAAGAATCTTTCATTATGTTAACAGGGGGAAATTGTGTAAACATTAACAGGGAGCAATTAAGAATTCATTGCCGATGTTTAATATGTAAGAACTAATGAGACAAGAGCACTTAAGAATTCTTGCCTATGATGGTCCTGTGGAAAACATAGAAAACTACAGGAACTGAACACAGAGTACAGACAGTAAATTCTGGGTTATCCTTTTTTCCTGTAACTTAGAACATGGTACTGATATGATAAATAAATTACAAATACAGCAAATCAAGAGTAAGGGAAACTTATTGATCCATGCATCAACACAAGAATTCTGCAACACATCCTTTAGCCATTGAATCCACAACCAGCAAATTCACCAACACAGCATGCAGCAATTTTATTTCAGAAGAGTTCTCAAAATTTACAGAGTGGGTCCAGAATGATATTCATCAGCCAACAATAATTCATCTCTTTTGCAAGTCTTTATAAAAGTTTACAAAATATCCCGTAGGGAAATATCTGGACATAAATTTATCCATCTACTCTGGCAAAAGCAATAACTAATGTGGAAAAAACCGTGCAGCAATAACTGAGGAAATAAATAGGCTGTACTAGTTGTTGTAGGTGTCCTGCTTCTAGTTGACCTTTTGACTCTGATAGTCAATTGATGACCGCTTCCCTGATGTGCTTTTTTGTTGTGCTATCTTTTGCCACCTGTGTCTGAGCCTGTTTTATCCTTTGGCGCGAATCTTCTTTCTCAGCTGATTTGATTTTTTCAGATATTACCTTTTAATTTGTAATGCTATTAATTTACAAAAAAGGAGAACTGCATTTATTTTGGTAAAATCTCCAACATACTCTGCCACCATTGATCTATTGGTAATTGATGCTTTCTCATTTTGATTAGTGTCTCATCAGCTTTAGTGTACCTGTAATAGTTTGGCTGGAAATCAAAAAGATGTGCCACCTCATGCTCAATGAAGAACAAACCTTCCAGTTTATCATACAAACTTTGCCCTGTGGGAGGGATTGTCTCTTTTGTGCTGCTTGATGATGCTGTAATCTGATTTTGCACATAGGTATTTAGCCTATGAGCATACTGTTCTTGCTTTAACAACTTCCCACTGCTAGTAACCAAGCTAGGCAAACCTTTGCATTGTAACATTGAAAATTTATGTCTAAAGGATTCTACATCTACCTGCATTTCCTGGCATTTCCTTTCCACTGTCTGAACAAAATTTCTCATAGTTAGTACCTTCTTGACTCTTAAAATAGTCTCTGTCCTGTTGTGAATGTCCAGAGATGCTAACTATTCACTGGTATGAGTGTTTAAGAAGTGAATCATTTGATTGGCTTGCTCAGGTTTATTGGCCAATAATACTCTGGCCTTTTGAGTTTCATACTGAGCCAATCCTATCAACTCTATCTGATCAAAAATGGTTTGTATTGTTGTCCACTGATGAGCAATAGCTTGGTTGATTTTGTCCCACAAAATAGTTTTTATTTCTGTCAGGGTTCTGTGGAGAGTGAGGTCCTTCTCCAAGGCCTTTATTTTGCTCTCTAGGGCCTTTACTCCCCTAGTCTTCTCTGCAACAGTCATCTTTGATTTGTCATAACTAACCTCAATTTTGGCTAGTTTTTCCTTGGTCTCCTTGAGTTCTGCCATCTGGGTCTCCAAGGCCTTTATCTCTTTCATCATTTCCTCCATGATTAAACTGGCCTCCTTTAGTGCACTTGTTGTAGCTGTTGTTGAAGTTGAGGCACCTGCTGTTGAAGCTGGATCCAGGGGAGGCGTTGCTGTAGTGACTACTGGAGGAAGAGCTGAGATGATTGGAGCTGTTTGGGATGGCCGAGAGGCCACCTCTGGCTGTTTCCCTTGTAGAGCCTCTTCCAATGCTTTTTTTGTGTCTAACAGTCTTTGGTTCATCCTCGTGAGTAAGCTGACCACATCCTCTTCTTCAATTTGTTGTGCCACCTTTGTAGTTTGAGGATGTATTGTAGCTAGCAGCTTCAATTGTCTTCTTAGAGCTACTATGTCCTCCTCCTTTTTCCTTATTAAGGCATGTGCGCCTTTGGGATCCTTGGGATCATGTCCCAACTCTATAATGATTTCTTCCAAGGATTTTATCCTATTATCCTTGGCCAATGAGGAGGCTTTCTCCAGCTCTAGTTGGGAAGAAGTGTTATACAATGAATTTTGTAATCTATGGGCCATTAGAGCTTTATCTGCTAAGGTGGAGTATACCATTTCTCCAGCTTATTTATGCAACTCAATCTGGTCTATTGGATGGATGTCTTTGGCAAGAACTCCCAGATTGGTTCTGATGTAATCCGCAGCTGACTGTGGCTGTTGTACAGTGGGTCTGAAGTGACTAAGAGTCATCTTCCCTGCTTGCATGTCATAGGCTGCCATCAGCCTTTGTTGATTTGTAGGAGCCATTCTTAACAATTGATTGTAAAGCTAAAACCTCACTGGTTCGTTTCTAGCTTTAATTTCGGTGAATGCTCTTTTGATATCCGAGACCTGCTTGGTCTACTGCTTGGAGGATGAAACCTCCACACCTGGTTGTCTCTCTTTCTCCTGCTCAAAGGAGCTGGCTGATGTTTCCAAAATAGGAGGGATCTGCTATTTAGAAGTTCCCTCACCCCTGATATTACCTCTCATCTCTTCAGTAATTCCTCCTCGGAATAGGGGTTTAGCCTCTGTCTCTTTTCCCCTTGCTGATCTGTAGATGTCCCTATGGGTGTGTCTTCAGGTCTGTCCCTCTGTTTAGCTATTTCTTCATTGTGAGGGGTTTGCAGTACAGGGACTTCAGCTGCCTTTGTTTGGGTTGAAGGGCCTTGTTCTTGACCCTTTTCCTGATTTGTGGATGGCTGCTCTGCCATTGTACTCTATTGTTCTGAATGCTCAATTTCCTTACCTTTCCCTGTAGGTGGAATGGTTTCTTTAGCCGGCTGTTGTGAAGATGTAGCAGCTGATGTGCTTGCTCCATTATGTTGAGGCTATGTGAAGGGGACCTGTGCAAAATAATCCAGGTTAATTCTTTTCTCATATTCTTTCATTTATTTTTCTAATCTTTCTTCTTCAGTAATCTCTTCATCTAGTGTTCCCTCTACCCATTCTTGTCGATTAGCATATTGTTCAATGTGAGGGGTTGGCTGGTGCACATATCCTAAAAGCCTGTGTTTGACTCTTCTAAAGCTTATGAAATGTTCAGGGTCATATGGTGCCCAAATGAAGCTTTGTTTCAGCATGAGCTCTTCACTTAGCATCTTGTCTGCATCACTCCAGGCTTCTTCCCTTTTATTGAAAACAAAAGGACCCAATTGATGTCTAATTTTGAGCTGTGCCTTCTTGTTTTTTCCATGGAAATGAGTCAAATATGCACTACTGAATTGTCTGAAATATTCCAAGGCAAAAAGTCTCATGGGGACATATCTTGGCAGTTTATAGGGAGGCAACTCACAACCATAAATTCTGATCACTGTGTGGTTTTGGTAGAAGTACCAATCACCAAGTTGTAACCTCTTGAAGATGTAAGATTCTTTGGATTTCAGCAGTAAGCCTGCCAGGAGGAGTCATCATCAATAGGCAAGTGGCTGGGTAGATGAACATATCAACAAAATCACAATATGTGTAGGGAGAGAGGTGGACTTCATGGAAAACT